>CABHPP010149617.1:0-40673 GCA_902168425.1 Peromyscus attwateri
GATCAAAGACCTCAACATAAAACCAGTTACACTGAACTTGATAGAAGAGAAAGTAGGAAGTAGCCTTGAATGCATGGGCATAGGAGACCACTTCCTAAATATAACACCAGTAACACAGACACTGAGAGCAACAATTAATAAATGGAACCTCCTGAAACTGAGAAGCTTCTGTAAGACAAAGAATACAGTAAATAAGACAAAATAGCAGGCTACAGAATGGGAAAAGATCTTCACCAACCTCACATCTGACAAAGGGCTGATCTCCAAAATATATAAAGAATTCAAGGAACTAGACATCAAAATACCAAACAATCTAATTTAAAAATGGGTTACAGAGCTAAGCAGAGAATTTTAAACAGAAGAATCTCAAATGGCTGAAGGACATTTAAGGAAATGCTCAACATCCTTAGTCATCAGGGAAATGCAACTCAAAATGACTCTGAGATATCATCTTACACCTATTAGAATGGCTAAGATCAAAAACACTGATACCAGCTTATGTTGGAGAGGATGTGGACCAAGGGGAACATTCCTCCATTGTTTTTGGGGTGAAAACTTGTACAACTATGGAAATCGGTATGGTGGTTTCGCAGAAAATTGGGAATCAATTTACCTCAAGACCCAGCTATACCACTCTTGGGCATACGCAAGGAATGCTCAATCATACCACAAGGACACATGCTCAACTATGTTCATAGCAGCACTATTTGTAATAGCCAGAACCTGGAAACAACCTAGATGCCCCTCAACTGAAGAATGGATAAAGAAAATGTGGTACATATACACAATGGAATACTACTCAGCAGTACAAAAACAATGACTATTGAAGGCTATTGGGGTACAGCCCCTTGATAGCCTCCTCCAAGGGTTTGTGGAAGAGTCTGCAATCAGCTGATAATCTAATCTTAGACAATATCAAATGAATACATGTACATGAAACTCTTTAGTCCATTCACTTTATTCTTCTGAGTCAGTTCTCTCACTACACAGCTTCTATTCTGCTGTCTCGTTTACCTCCTTTCTCGCCTGGTTTCTCTCTACATTTTTCTGTTGCTCCCTCTAAGTGCTATCTTAATTCCTCCATCTAGTTCTGTCTCATCTAATTTCTCATCCATATAGTTCTTTCTCATCTTAGCTCCTCTCCCATCTCCTTCTTTCTCATCTAGTTCTTCCTCTCTTCTAGTCCTCCAATAAAGTTCTCCTCAAGTCTCTGAGGTTTACAGTTATATACCCATGCAATGACGTTGTTCTAGCTAAGGCAAGTCACTAGGCTTGAATTCCCTCATGGTCAGAAAGAAAGGCAATAAGAACCACACAAAAGAACAGTAACTGTCAGCCATCCTCTGCAGTCCAAAAGGGAAGTGACTAATGGGATAATGAATCAACTAAGGGGCTAAATTCAGTTAATATCTAAGCAAATGGGATTTTATGTGCTCAAACTATATTCTTAGAAGTGGTCAGTAGAAATATTAAGAATCTATAAGTCATTAAGTCGTGGGTGAAAATAAAACTGCCTTCTTTTTTCCTTGGGTCCCTTATCTTTCCCAGCTCTCTCAGCCGCTGCCATTTTCTGGCAGGGCAGGGGAGGTGTGCTTGGTAACTAAGCAGCATGTGTCATAGCACCTGGTTAAAGGGAGATCTTGAACTAGAGATAAGACTTTGGAAAGGTGAGGGTTAAGCTTAATTAGCACATCCTCCAGGCCTTCTCAAACAGATCGTCTGGATGCTTAAATCTGTTCTTAGAAAGTCTGGGGAGTATCTCAGATAAGATATTTTCCTCTGCAGAAGATCCTGGACAGATGTTGCTAATGATAATAATTACAGAAAAGCCTGCAATTAAGGATCTTGACTATGTCTGTAGTTAGCACAGTTGGAGAAAGTTATACAAATACTTTAATTGTATAGAGGAAATTGTGTCCAATGAATGATCAAACATAATGTTCTTAGGGATGGAAAAGCTACAATGGCAAACGAGAAATTCATAGCAGGAAACAGCTAATATTTAAAAGCCAGTATCACCAAGACTCCTTAAGCCTTGGCTTTATCCTCTGGAAAGGCTCTTGGCCTTTCTCAGCTGAATTCCTACTTCATATTTCTGCAGCTCCCAGAAAATGACATCATGAAATTTGCAGGCAAATGGATGGAACTAGAAAATATCATTCTGAGTGAGATAATCCATACTCAGAAGAACAACATGGTATGTACTCACTCATAAGTGAATACCAGATGTAAAGCAAAGGAGAACCAGACTGCAACCCACAGCTCCAGAGATGCTAGCTAATGAGGAGGTCCCTAAGAGAGATGCATGGATCATCTTGGGAATGGGAAATAGATAAGATCTCTGTAGGTAAACTGGAGGTAAGGGGGGCAATTGAGAGTAGGGGATGGGAGATAAGAATGGGATGATTGAGCTGGAACAGGGACAGAGTGGGAGAGCAGTGGAAGAGATACCATGAAAGAGGGAGACATTATGGGGATAGTGAGAAACCTGGTGCTAGGGAAGTTCCCAGGAATCCACAAGATGACCCCAGCAATAGTGGAGAGAGTGCCTAAACTGGATTACCCCAGGAATCAGATCACTAAATACCCTAACTGTCATCATAGAGTGTTTATCCAGTAACTAATGGAAACAGATTCAGAGATCCACAGCTAAGCACCAAGCCAAGCTCCACAAGTTCAGTCGAAGAGAAAGAACAGTGATTCTATGAGCAAGGGCATCAAGATCATGATGGGAAAACCTACAGAGACAACCAAACCAAACTAGTGGGAAACCATGAACTGTGGACCAGTAGCTGTGGAGCCTCCACAGGACTGGACTAGGCCCTCTGCATAAGTGAGACAGTTGTGTACCTTGATCTGCTTAAGGGGTCACTGGCAGTAGGATCAGAACCCATCCCTGGTGCATGAACTGGCTTTTTGGAGCCCATTACCTATGGTGAGACACCTTGCACATTCTTTGATGCAAGGGGAGGGGCTTGGACCTGCCTCAACTGAATGTACCAGGCTCTGCTGACTCCCTATAAGACGCCTTCCCTTGTCTGAGCAGGGAATGAGGGGTGGGTGGAGGAAGGCTTGGGGGTGAGAGGAGGGAGGAGAGGGAAATCTGTGGTTGGTATGTAAAATTAATAAAAATTTCTAAATAAAAAATTTCCATCAGGAAAGGAAAAGGGGCTGAGGAGGCCCCACCCTTAGCTGAGGAGCTATAAGCAGTTTATGACTGCTGAGGGAAGGTGTGTCACTTTAGTTATAGGTTCTCAATGCACCATTGTTCCTACATATGTGTGTGTATGGACAGCATTAGCTGGACTCAGTGGGTAAAAACTAAACTAACTTTAGTTCACTAATTTCTAAATCTAAACTATCTTTCTGCATTGTGCATGAAAAATTATATTGACCTTTATTTTCTTCACAGCTGTCTCCTATGGTAAGAGTTTAATTACTGATTCCAGTTTTTAAAATTCTCACTACAATGAATATTCGGTTGTCTACAGAACTCTGTCCATGGGAAATTAAGTTGGAAACAGTGCTTCAGAGTATCGATGTTTTTCTCTGAAAGAAGTCTAAGCTCAACCTATGACAGGAAATCCCTGCAGAAGATTCAGTTCCTAGAGGTTAAAATTTTCTGAGAGATATAGAACTATGTCTTCCTTATACTAAAAACAGCACGATATCCTTCCTTGTAGGAAAGGTATCATAAGGGTGTTGTTTCCTTGATCTACTTCTCAGTCTGTTTGTCATTTGTATATAAGGGGGCTAGTGATACTTTTGAGTTAATCTTGTATTCATCCACTTCACTGAAAGTATTTATCAACTATATGAGTTCTCTAGTGGAATTTTTAGGGTCACTTATGTATACAATCATATCATCTTCAAATTATGATAATTTGACTTCTTCCTTTCCACTTAGTATCCCCTTGAGCTCCTCTGGTTGACTTCTTGCTTTAGCTAAAACTTCAGGCACTGTGTTGTATAGATATGGACAACCTTGTTTTGTCGTGATTTTAGTGGAATTGCTTTGAGTTTCTCTCCTTTTAATTTGATGTTGGCTATAGGTTTGCTGTAAATTGCCTTTACTATGTTTAGGTATGTCCATTGTATCCCTAATTTCTACAGGACTTTTATCACAAATAGGTGTTGGATTTTATCACAGGCTTTCTCAGCATCTAATGAGATGATCATGTGGTTTTTTTTCTTTCAGTTTATTTATGTGATGGACTACATTGATTGATTTTTGTATGTTGAACTATCTCTGCATCTCTGGGATGAAACCTACTTGATCATGATGGATGATCTTTTTGATGTATTCTTGGATTCAGTTTTCAAGTTTTTTGTTTTGTTTTGTTTTTTGAGGGATATTGTTCTGTAAATATTTTGTTGAGTCTTTTTTGTGGTTTGAGTATCATGGTAACTGTGTTCTCATAAAATGAATTGGTTTCTCTGTTACAATTTTGTGGAATAAGTTGAGGAGTATTGGGGTTAACTCTTTGAAAGTCTGAGAAGTGTGTGCTAAAACTATTTGGACCTGGGATTTTTTTTGTTTGGGAGATTTTTAATGACTGCTTCTATTCCACTAGAGGTTATAGGTCTATTTAAATTGACTAATCTTATTTTAACTTTAGTAAGTGGTATCTATTGAGAAAATTATTCATTTCATTTAGATTTTCCAGTTTGATGGAGTACAGGTTCTTAAAGCATGTCCATATAAGTCTCAATATCTGTTGTTATATCCCTTTTTTCATTTCTTATTTTGTTAATTTGGATATTCTCTTCCCCTTTTAGTTAGTTTGGATAAGGGTTTGGCTATCTTGTTGATTTTTTTTAAAATGAAATCACTCCTTTGTTTCATTGATTCTTTGTATTGTTTGCTTCTATCTTATTGATTTCAACTCTCAATTTAATTATTTCTTGCCATCTACTCCAGTATATGATTATTTCTTTTTGTTCTAGAGCTTTCAGGTATGCTGTTAAGTTGTGATAATAAGATTTCTCCATTTTTTTTAATGTAGGCACTTAATGCTATGCATTTTCTTACCACCACTTTCATTGTGTCCCATAAGTTTGGGTATGTTGTATATTCATTTTCATTGAATTCTAGAAAGGTCTGCTATGGAATGTCATTCTGTATGCTGTGAATAGTTGTTGCTCTGACTGGGTGATAAAAAAAAATGCCGATTGGCCAGTAGCCAGACAGGAAGTATAGGAGGGACAAGCAGACAAGGAGAATTCTGGGAAGAGGAAGGCTAAGTTAGGAGTCACCAGCCAGACACAGAGGAAGCAAGATGACAAGACAAAACTGAGAAAAGGTACCAAGCCATGTGGCTAAACATAGATAAAAATTATGTGTTAATTTAAGTGTAAGAGCAAGTCAGTAATAAGCCTGAGCTAATGGCCACACAGTTCATAATTAATATAAGCCTCTGTGTATTTACTTAGGTCTGAGTGGCTATGGAATGGGCAGGACACGGGAAAACTTCCAGGTACAAAGTTGTTAATTTCTTTGTTCCTATCTTGACCCATTTTTCATTCAATAGATAGTAGTTCAGTTTCCATGAGTTTGTAAGATTTCTATTGCTTCTATTATTGATATCCAGCTTTAATCCATGGTGATGTGATATGATGCAAGGGGTTATTTCAATTCTGCTGTATCTATTAAGAATTGCTTTATGTCTGAGTATGTGGTCACTTTTGGAGGAAGTTCCATGAGGTGCTGAGAAGGTATATTCTTTTATATGTTTGGATGGAATGTTCTGTAAATATCTGTTAGGCTCATTTGGTTTATAGTATCAGTGAGCTCCAGCATTTCTGTGTTTACTTTCTGTCTGGATAACCTGTCCACTTGTGAGGGTAGGGTATTGAAGTCTACCCCTATCAGTGAATGTGTCTCCATGTATGATTTAAGCTGTAGTGGTGTTCTTTTTATAAAGGTGGGTGCCCATGTATTGTGGCATAGATGCTAAGAACTGAAATGCCATCTTGGTGGATTTTCCCTTTGATGGACATGTAGTGTCCTTCCCCAACTCTTTTGATTAATTTTGGTTTTAAGTCTAATTTGTTAGATATTAAAATGACCACACCAGCTTGCTTCTTAGGTCCATTTGCTTGGAATATTTTTCCAACTCTTTACTCTGAGGTATTATCTATCCTTGATGTTGAAGTATGTTTCTTGTATGAAGTCAAAAGATGAATCCTGTTTCTTTTTTTAATCCATTCTGTTAATCTGTATCTTTTTGGTTATGTTATTGGAGAATTGAAACCATTGATATTGAGAGATATCAATGACTAATGATTGTGAATTTCTATTATTTTGTTTTTGTTGTTGATGGTGTTGATGGTTGTGGTTGTGGGGTGTGTGTGTGTGTGTGTGTGTGTGTGTGTGTGTGTGTGTGTTTTCCTTCTTTTGGTTTTGCTGATGTGAGATTAATTCTTTCCTGTGTTTTATGGGTAGCTAAACTCCTTGGTTTGTATTTTTTCTTCTAGCACCTTCTATGGGGATGGATTTTTAGATAGATACTGTTTAATTTTGACTTTATTGTGGGATATATTATATTCTCCATCTACGGTGATTAAATGTTTTGCTGGGTACAGTAGTCTGGCCCAGGATCTGTGGTCCTCTTTGAGTCTATAACACATTTCTCCAGGCCTGTCTGGCTATTAAAGTCTCCTCTGAGAAATCGGCTGTAATTGTAATAGGTTTGCTTTATATGTTACTTGGTCTCTTTCCCTTGCAACTTTTAATATTCTTTCTTCATTCTCTGTGTTTAGTGCTTTGATTATTATATGGCAAAGTTAGTTTCTTTTCTTGTCCAATATAGTTGATGATCTGTAAGTTTCTTGTACCTTTAGAGACAGCTCTTTCTTTAGGTTAATAGAATTTTATCCTATGACTTTGGTGAAAGTGGGACAGAGAAAAACCAATATTTTTTATTTAAACCAGGTTAATTATAAATACAATATCTTTGTAAAAGAAGAAAGGGGGATATGATATAGATACATAGGATATAGATATGATAGGATAAAAGGGTAGAGTGTTGAACCTACTTTTAAAGAGTACCAACTTGTTTAAAAATGATTTACATTGCTATGGATTTTAGTTTATTGATACAAGTTTAAACTTAATTTTGTTATACTGTATATATATTTCTACTCTCATTTGAGGTATTATGTTTATGTAACTCATTTAGATTGTAATGAATAATTAAGAAATACAGATTAATAATTAGTCTTCTATGATAGTCAAACTTATAGTCCTGTTGTTTTCTAGGTATACATAGATATAATTCAATTAGGTAAGTAATCTTCAAACACTTCAAAGACCTACAGAATATGGTATTTAACATGTTTTAAAAATGTAGACCTTCTGGACAATGAGACATGTCTGCTCCTGGCAGTACTGATTTACTTCAGAGAGGAGGATGGGCATCAAAGACACTCCATATGGAGTTTATATTCACCTTGGCAAAAATAGCCATTTGGGCAAGAAACTGTTCTTGCCTGGACTGCTTGAACAACTGGACGTTGAGGACCCATAGGAAGGTGACCACTGAACTTTGCTTAGAGAGATGGTCCTTCAGGTTCCTGCTTTGCAGAGGAAACTGCCAGACATTTTATAGAACACAGAGAGAAGTGTCTGAGAGATTCTAGGCCTGTGGGATAAAGACAGATGCCCTAACTTTACAAAGGAACATTAGGTGACTGTCCAGGCTACCAGCTTTCTCTGTCTACTCTAGCAAGATTCCCTAAAGTTGCTTGTGTCCTTCTCCCATTTCTCAGGTAATATTATAGCCTTCTGAGGTCTTTGATGTAGTTGAAGACTAGATAGTTATAATTTCCTTAGTTATGATAAGAGATAAGTTAGATATAAAACCTTAGACTCGCAAATATAAGATAGATAGGATATCTTCTTTAATTTTGCCAAATATAAATAAACTAGATATTTTAACTGCAATTCTTCCTTGATAATTGTTTTTTTATATGTAATTTTAACATGTGAATGTTAAAAACTTCCCTTTTGAAAAAAAAGAAGGGGGGAAGTACTGTGGATATCGCTCTGCATGTTGAATTGTTGCTCTGATTGATTGATAAATAAAACACTGATTAACCAGTAGCCAGGCAGGAAGTATAGGATAGGCGGGACAAACAGAGAAGAGAATTCTGGGAAGTAGAAGGCTGAGTGAGGAGATGCCAGCCTGCTATCCAGGGATCAACATGTAAAGGCAACAGGTAAAGCCATGGAACACATGGCGACATATAGGTTAACAGAAATGGGCTGAGTTTAAGGGTAAGAGCTAGACAAAGGCAGACCTGTGCTAATGGCCGAGCAGTTTAATTAATATGAGCTTCTGAGTGATTATTTTGTAAGTGGTTGTGGGGTCCATGGGGCTGGACAGGACTGGAAAAAACTCTAGCTACAGTTGAAAGTTTTTTCTGGGCCTTTGAGTTGCGATTGTTTTCCTTCCTTTATTCCTATTATTCTTAGGTTTGGTGTTTTTATAGTGTCCTAGATTTCCAGGATGTTTTCTGTCTGAAATTATTTAGATTTAACATTTTCTTTGACCAACATATCCATTTCTTCTATCATATCTTCAATGCATAAGATTCTTTCTTCCACATCTTGTATTCTGTTGGTGAAGCTTATCTGATGTCTCATTTTGCTACCCTAGATTTTCCATTTCCAAGATTCCCTGTGTGTGTTTTCCTTATTTCTTCTATTTCCATTTTCAGGTCTTGAACAGTTTTATTTGCTTCAACTGTTTGTTTTTTCTTGGCTTTCTTTAAAATATTTATTTATTTATTTATTCGTGTCAGTGTGTGTGTGTGTGTGTGTGTGTGTGTGTGTGTGTGTGTGTGTGTGTATGCATGTGTATTTTCCTGGATTTCTTTAATAGATTTATTCATTTCCTCTTTAAACAGCTCTATAATCTTCATACACTTGGTTTTAAGGTATTTTTCTTGAGGTTCAGTTATGTTGGAATATTTGGAGCCTGTTGTGGTATGGTAGCTGGAATTTCGTGGAGACATATTGTCCTGGCTATTTACTGATCATGCTTTTTCACTGGCATCTAGGCATCTTGGTTTGGGGGTGATTATAGCTCTAAGTGATGATTTCTGGGTTTATCTTGGTGTGATGGGAGGTTTGTTCTTTGGTTTCTGTTTCGTCTCTGGATTTTCGGAGAGTTTGGGCTAAGTGTTACCTGTTTTACTGGCCTGCTAGGCTTGTATGTTCATGGTGAAGTGCTTGCTGGTATTGAAGGCTGGGGAAAGCAGATGCCAGGGGGAGATTGTCTGAGGAATCCATTGGAGGCATGGACCGGGAAGTTAAAGCTTCCCCAAGATTTCTGCTCTATTGCTATAGATGACCCTGAGAATTAGCTCAGTGATAACTGAGAGAGTGGGAAAGGTCCACGGGTAGCCAACTTTGTCTTCTAGCAGTTGTGGCCTATAGTTGAGCAGTGGGTGTCTGTGTGGGGATTGGATCACAGCTATGAGGCAGGAAGCAAAGGGCAGGGGCAGGGGTCTATGGGATCTTCAGGAGGTGTGGACTGTGAGGAGGGGAAGCTGCAGCTGGTATTCTGTGGTAGTACTAGGGGCGACCCTAGGGATTGGATCTATGGTAATAGAGAGAGTCTGTTGTTTTATTTTTAATGACATAGGTTAATTAATAGCATTATTCCTCCCATTAGGTGGCCACATGTAAGGTCAAGCTCTTTGATGTATCTGAACTTTAATCAGTGAAAATAATTAGAAACTGCTCCCTGTGATACAATCTCTAATAATTTGCAGTGGTCCATCTATCAATAGACACAGAGCAAGAGAAGAGTAGTAGGGATGAATTATGCTCAAAAAACCTTCGTCATATTAGTAAAGGGGTAATCTGAAACCCAGATACCAATGCAGAAACTGTAATTGTGGCTTGACATTTTCATATATTACAAGGCGCTGAACTTTTGTAACCTCTAAAGAATTTACCAGGAGGTTTCAATGTGTTAATTGGATTATTGAAGGTTTTTGAGACAGGTTTTTACAGCATTAAACATGTACTCTTGAAAGCTATAGAGACCATAAATCCGCATTATAATAAATCAGTGTTTTTCTTCAATAATAGAGTGACAGAAAACATTGTCTATCTTTTATAATTCCAGTTTCACTTCTCGGAATGGTGTACACCAATGAAATGCTCCCTTAGCTGTATGGTAGATATGACAGATAGCCTAAACCACTCTCCATGACAAATAGAAAAAATGGCCAATTTATTATGAAGGGAATATGAGAGGGAGCAGAGGCTTAAGAACTAAGATATAATATGCAATCACATTACATATGGTAATATATTCTATGGTCCATAGACACCTTCAGCTTACTTCAAATGCAAAATTCTGTCTACCATAGTAGGCCACAATGAGGTATCCTATCCTGAAAATAAAGACCAACTTCATGGTTCACCAAGAGGTAAGAGTATGGATGAGTAAGTATGGCTGAGGAAGACCTTCTTCTGTCACGAATCTTTGAATGTTGCCATGTCAAAGGCATGGAGTTCAAACTGGGAAAAAAAGTTTTGGCTTCTCCCACTTGGCCAGCTCCATAGATGGTGATAGCCATTACTGGTACGTTTCCCAAAGGAAGAAAGAGAGGCCTTGGGGAGTTTTATACAAACACTTGATTGCAGATTCTGCAAATTGCTTTTCACAAAGCAACAATGAATCAAATCCAAGTCATCTCCATCCAGTTATGAAACCCAGATTCACATCTAAGGACTTCCCTACTCTAAACAGAGATTCATATTACAAGGGAAATGCTTCATTTTCAGGAAGTGAGTAAAAACAGAAGATATAGTTGGGGACAGGCAAAATCTCAAGTGTTCTGGAAATAGGTGAGTTAGAGAGCATTGCAGTGTTTCAAACGCTACGGTAGTAAAAACGAAGAGAGAACTATTATTAAACCACATAAATGTAGAAGAGAGAGAATCACAATATGTAGTTCCATAAAATAAATTGAGTGTTTGATAAGATAGCCATACACATAGATGAAAGAGTTTTAGAGAAAGAAAGATTGAAAACCTAGTGTTTAAGACTTTAAACATCACCATGGCCAACACCAGAATTTTGTGTTTTCTATCTATAGGCTCATGACTCATATTTTTATCTTTATCTTAAAGCCTTCTCCTAAACTCTAGTACCTTATACAAACCCTATTCTACATCACCTCTATGCATGTCTAGTTGAAAATTTATACTTCTCTCCCAAAGTAAACACTGTTTATTTTTTACCACAGATATTGTGGCTCACACTGTCAATGACAAATGCAAGTTTGACTTCTCATCATTTGAATTTCAAAATAATAGACAGTGAACTGTTATCTTGGCATACTTAAAATAGTGTATGTGTCTATATGCCTGCCTTTCCCTTTCCTCTTTTTATATCCCAACTTCAGCACTGTTATATTTCATTGAGAAATCTACTAAGCCAGATGTGCAATCTTTTAAATTACCAAGGAAATGGATGGAATGTAAGTGATGGACATCAGGCATTCATAACATTCATTCACTGCTGTGTTTCCAATACTTGAGATTGTTACTGTGAGTTTAGTCAACACTTAGTGAAAGCTGGCTATAATTTAGTAAATATTTATATGAATCTGTTTAAAAATGCCTTTCTGTTGTCATTTGCAATGTCTATTGTATGAGAACCTAATGAATTGTCAAATTTTGTATGAAACTCTAAGTTCAGGGAATTTGCACTAGAATTATAATCTGAAGCAATGCCATGAAAATAAATTTAAATATTTTAACGAATGTGAATTTATATTTCAATTGTCAATTTCTCTGTGAAAATCTCATCCAACATAATAGCTGTGACTGTTCTAGGAGGAAATGTAGTATAGAAAAAAGTTGGAAATATGTTCCACAAATCTTTCAGAAAATAATGCTAACATTTTGCCCTTGGTTTCTAATTCACTAGTAGAGTAACTATGAATCAATATTAATTAAATAGTTTATAATTTGTGGATATTCTAAATATGCATGCCCTTGAAGAATGAAGAACTACCTTCATAAAAAGTTTGCAGTTCATCTAGTAAAAGAAATAAATCCAATGTGAGTGATGGTGAAAAAGAATCAATTAGCTATGAGGTGTATTTTGAGTTTGCTGTACTGTATTGGCTATCTGTCTGCCCAGGTCAGATATCATTATACTATCTGATTTCTTATGGGAGTCATAATCATTCTGCCTTGGAAAAAATGTTGAATGAAATAAATTAGGTTTTAACTTTACGTATTAAGAAAAATAATTTAAATATTTTTAATACTTCATTGATACTTAGGGTGTATAACAAAGCTTTGTGCGTGTGAATAGGTAAATTTATTGTTATTTGAAAACAAGATATATTTTGAGGTGATATTAAACAAGGGAAAGTTGCCAATATTAATAATAATAGTTTAACTTTTCTTGTCTGTACTTTTGTTAGATTTTATTTGAATTTAAATAAAAGCTATCAAATATTCCCATAAATTCTATTATCCAAAAATAGCAGAGTTGAGGAGATAATTCAATTAATAAATTATTTGCCATACATACTAGAAAAAACTGTATGTGGATCACCAGCATCGATGTTAGCTAGGAGTGGGACATGAGGAATAATCCTAGAGTTTCAGAGGCAGTGATCGGAGTATTCCTGGACTGCTTGTGTAGTCAGAAATTTTCCTGTGTCCTGCTGGGTCCATAGCTGCTCAGACCCAAATAAATACACAGAGGCTTGTATTAATTACGAACTGTATGGCCATTAGCTCAGGCTTATTATTGACTAGCTCTTACAATTTAATTAACCCATAGTTATTATCTATGTTTAGCCACATGGCTTGGTACCTTTTCTCAGTTCTGCCATGTCATCTTGCTTCCTCTGTGTCTGGCTCATCACTCCTGACTCTGCCCTTCCTCTTCCCAGAATTCTCCTCGCCTGCTCACCCCGCCTATACTTCCTGCCTGGCTACTGGCCAATCAGCGTTTTATTTATCAACCAATCAGATCAACACATATTCACAGTATGCAGAACGACATCTCACAGCAGCCTCACCTAACTATTCTTGCAAAACTCATGAGCTCTTTATCAGTGAGGGACTCTATCCTGAAAATAAAGTGGAAAGCAATAGAAAAGGTCACCTGAAGTTGACCCCTAGCCTCTACATATGCACACTCTTCTGCACACACTCACATGAACACAGACATTTGCAGACAACACACCCATACACACACATGAAATATTCCCCTGCTGACCTCCTCCCAGATTTAAAAATCTTTAATTTGAATTTCCTTAATTATATTAATCAACTTAATATTTTGTAGATTCTAATTACTTCAAATATTCTTTCTATTGTCCTCCAGAGTTAATAATTCCAAAATATTCATTCATTGTTATTTTAGTGGACTTTGGAGACTGACTGCAGGCAAGTGCTCATGTAAGATTTTAATTTGCAGTGTACTGTGACAGAGTAGAGAATGTTATTCTTCATTAATGTCCAATTTTTTTTTGTTTTGTTTTTGTCTTTTTTTGAGACAGGGTTTCTCTGTGTAGTTTTGTGCCTGTCCTGGATCTCACTCTGTAGACCAAGCTGGCCTCAAACTCACAGAGATCTGACTGGCTCTGCCCCCTGAGTGGTGGGATTAAAGGCATGTGCCACAGTCACCCAGCCCAATAATATTTTTATGCCATCAGAATGAAGGGAAAAGAAGGATGGTGAAGCTTCTGACCTGAAGGGAAACAGTGTTCATTACCACTAGATATTTGATCTGAGGAGCAGTATCAATCAGTGGATAATGAAACGTCTTTTTGCTCAGGACTGAAGGGACTTCTGCTGGTAAGATAGTAGCAGAATGAGACAGCAACAGGAAGGTTGATTAGGAAATCTTTTAGTAACTTTCATGAGTGTGCACATGTTGTGACGCAGGTCTTTATTTTTTTTTTCCTTATGTAAACTATCTTTCAAAGTCATCAACAGTAAGGCAATGACTTCATTGTTCTTCAAGATTCTTGGAATTTGGCTTTCTTAAGAATGGACTCCAAGTTTTCCTATTTTGTTGAGAAATGCTCACATTTTTTGAAATGATGCCCTTGCTTCCTCCAAAAAAATTCTAGTAAATGTAGTAATGACACACACGTAGGCACTGAACTTATGAAAATATAAAATAAAATTCAAAACAGAGTATAAACAGAGAGACAAAGAGCAAGTTGACCCTGTAAAGCCTCTATACCACAGCTCTCATTTTCAAATAAAGGAAACAGGAACAGTGTCAAGAACATACTGTAAAGAAAAACAGACATTTCTGAATGCCATATCATGCAGCACTAACGTTGCTTCTTACTGCTGTAGTAACAATTGCAATGGCCTCAAACAGCACAGATTCATTATTTTGCAATAATGGAAGTAAGAGGCTAGAACTCGGGTTGTCTGGAGGGAGGAGGCACAGGGCTTTGGGTGCAGGAAGAATGTTTACCTGTCTTTCTCAGCTTCTAGAGACACCCCATTTTTCAATCTGTGCTCCTCATCTTCAAGGCCACTCAAGCACTTCAGCAAATCTGTCTATGAATGTTTCTCTGTCTCCTGATACAGATGTTTGTTATTATACTGGGATCATGTGATAATCTAGGATAATCTCCCTGCTTCACAGTTCTTAATTTATTCATTTTTGAACAACTTTTTTGTATAATTTAAAATGATACTTTCACCAATGTAAATCTTAAGGCTCCTTTAGGGAATGTGGTTTTATTCACCACAGGTACAAAGATGATTAACTGCTTCATCCTGGGGAAAAGGAGGGTAGATTTTGCATGAGTCAACATTAAATATTTGGCACATTATGTTCATGTTCCATATCATCTGTTCAGATATCTTCTCCTTTCTTTGCTCTTCTGTGTAATTATCAAATAGAACCAAGCAGGGAGGAGAAAAGACACCAGGCAATGGAAATGAACTGGAATGGTGTTGTTGAGGCAGGGTGGGGTGTTCCCTAGTCATTTGGGCTATGGTAACATATCACCACAGAGTGGGTAATTTATAAAAATATTTTTTCAAAGTTGTGAAGGGTTGGCAATCCAATACCAAACAATGGAAGACAAAAAATAAAAATAACAATAAGATCCCAAAGTCCTCTTATGAAGCCACAATTATATCTATGAGAGCAAAGCCTTCACAGCCCTGTCAACTCATAAAGTTCCATTTAATATTATCCCCTGGGGATCAAAGTTCAGTGTGAGTTTCAAAAGGGTTACAGGAACTGAAAAACTATTTTTAAAAGGTTTATATGATAGTCTGAATTGGGAAGCTGTGTGAATTGTGTTGTGTTGAGCATTAGGAAAGTTACTGATACAGATATAGAAAAGCCTATGATCTAGGGACATAGTACCTTAAACTTCTGTTAACTTTATGGCAGGGTTATTTTTAGTATTTATTTTACTTTTGTGCTAAATTATAGGAATATTAATTATTAATTATAGAAATATTAAAAATTATTACATCAAGGTATACTCTCAAAAAGTGAATTATAAAATTAAATAACTGAGAATGTTTATACAATGCCCAGTGAAAGCATCAATGCAATGACACCAAAAAACATATTTCATAGAATTGCTGATTAAATTTACTATAAACATGAGTGGTAATTGTGTATGTATTTCAGTACGATATGTAAGATCATTATAAAGCCACAGATTACTCAGAAATAAAGATGAGTCTTACAATAAATCACAAGGTACTTATTGACTAGAGTACCTCATTTATGGAGTCATTACAGGATCTCATTAAATATGATGGGCAGTTGCCTGCACTGTGCTATGAATTGGCAAACATGGAAATGTGACCTGAGATGAAATCAACATTCAGCAGTAGTTTTTTTGAGTCAGGAGTTTTGCTCACAAATGAATACTGAATAACTTTAATTAAGTACAATGAAAACCTGATTATTCAGTTGGCTGTAAGAGGTTGGTTTCAACATAAACAGATGAATTGAAAATTTTGTAACATGTCATTCCATTTGTAGACAAGAATAGTTTCAACTGAGAATATTTCCCATTGTTTTAGACGAGGTACACATACCTTCCCTATCGAGTGATGTGCCTGGCTTATCCATGTGTGCACACAACAAGACTGAAAAAGGAAGCAACAGCTCCTATTTGACTCAACCAGTCACATCTGCATGCCGGAACTTGGGAGTCTTTTAGTCAGCCATAAGCTGATGTTCATACTGTCAGTAGCTAAAATAAATACACGTTTCTCTATCCCCTCCAAATAGAGAGTTCACATAAATCATTTATGAGTTATTACATAATGTTTATATAACATTTTAACCACCCAAACTAATCAAAATAAAAAAAGTTTTTACAGTGAGAGAAATCAAATCTACTTTGCCAAACTAACCAGTGAAGTTCTACTTTTGACACATTGTTACAGAGATGAGACTAATAAAGCATCTGGATTGCTGTCAACCCAAGAAGTTATGTCTTCTTTGTGCATCCTTGAGATATTTACCATAGGGTTGGTATGTGGTTTGAGGCATTACATTCCTTTCTTTGCTTGTTACACAAAACCATTTAAAATTATGCTCTTAAATCATTTCCCTTTGTCATATTATTTTTCTCTCAGCAATTAAGAGATTGTTATAGAGTTTAAGAATCCTTATTTCTCTATATTTGTTTTTCTACCATAAAATATTTTATGCCTTAGCATCTATTTTCTCTCATATTTACTCTCTAGTAGCATCCACTTTAATATGATATATATCATACACATTTAATATGTCATATATATTTAATATGACACACATATGCAATTTTTTCAATTATGTGCATCCTTATACAATATATAGTTCTATCACTATTTTCTCCTTTCTTCTTATTGTAATAAATTTAATAACACTTGCATATCCAAGATTCCTGCACTTTCAATTTTGTCATCCTATCATGGTCCTATGCATTGCACTCTTTTCACATATGTTTTAAACTTTACTGATATGTAATGACAATATGTTATTTCATAATTTACTTAACTTTATTCTTTATTGTCCTTTTAATTAATTTTGAGTTTTTATTCCTTCCTTAAGGACTTTTTAATATCATTCATATTTCCAAAAATTGCCTTTTATTCTTCAATAAAAATACTTAATTTCTGTTCACATTTTAAATTTTTTTATTTACTTTTCTAATTTATTGTTCTGTCCTTGAGAGAAATGTTACCTTGTCTTCAGTTATTTTGCTTTCTTTAATTATATGTTAAATATATCTTTAAGTGTTATATCAACTCTACTCCAAATAGATTTTATTTTATTGTAAAAATTTTTACTGAGGAATTATGATTTTTTTCAGTGACTTTTTATTTAATAAAATCTGAGTTATTGATTATTTTACTAAGTATTTTGTCTTTAAAGTTAATTTATTCTGAGAAGGGCTCCTTTTCTAGTTCAAAGACATGTTCTCTGCACATGTCCTTCACCATGTGCTTCCATGAAGACTATAGGTATTGCTAACCCTTTGGGATTAATTTATGCAGGTTGTATTTATTTCATTGCCTGTTGTTATGATAAAATATCCTGACAAAGGCAACCTATAGAGGAAAGGATTGGCTTTGGCTCCCATTTCCAAGTTATGGTCCATTAGAGCAGGGAAATGGCAGTGTCAGGGGCTTTAGAGAACTCACCACATTACATCTGTATTCAAGAATCAAGAGCAATTAATTAAAGCATGACAGTGTTGAGCTCAGCTTATCTTCTCTTATACAATCACAATTCTTTTTTTGAAGAAATAGTACCATCCACAGTGGACCAGCCTTCCTATCTTAATTGGTAGAATCATGATAGTGACCCACAGGAGCATCCATGGATCAATGTAATGTACACATTCTCTCATTGGGATACCCTTGGTGATTCTAGTTTATACAATGTAGACAGTTAACAGACAGTCTAACCATCATAGGAGCACAAAACTCCTTTATGCTGAGCTTTGGCTCGATGACTTAATGACATTTCAGATGACGCCTGTTACTTTGAGGTTACAATTTCAAAAATTTGGGGAGACAAAATCATTTCTACATATCATATTATAAGGCAAAACATAACCTATGAGGAGTCAGAGAGAAAGGTTGCAATACTAACACTCTAAGCTTTTACTACAGTTAGTGCAAAGCCCAACCTTATCTCTGCTAATTCTGAACAATTTGTTTTATCCTCCTCTCT
Organism: Peromyscus attwateri; assembly: GCA_902168425.1. Classification (NCBI taxonomy): domain Eukaryota; kingdom Metazoa; phylum Chordata; class Mammalia; order Rodentia; family Cricetidae; genus Peromyscus; species Peromyscus attwateri. Next base: position 18,213 of record CABHPP010149617.1, read on the forward strand.
CTCTCTCTCTCTCTCTCTCTCTCTCTCTCTCTCTCTCTCTCTCTCTCTCTCTCTCTCTCGTGTGTGTGTGTGTGTGTGTGTGTGTGTGTGTGTGTGTGTGTGTGTGTGCTGCAGCGAATATGAAATGTTTCTAACAGGATCATGTATTCAGCATGTTTCTCTAGATGTTGTCTCCATTTTGGAAGGCTGCAGAACATTTAAGAATTGGGTTTAGCCCTTTCTTTATGAGAAAGTAAGGTTCAAGAACATGACATTGATAGTTACCATTGGACTCTATTTCCCTTCTCACTCTGCTTCCTGACAAGTATGAGCTGAACATCCTCCCCCTATCCCTGCTGCTGCTGCAATAAAGTAGATGGATTTCAGGAATCATGGTCTGACCTCATGAGCCAAAATAAAACATTCTTCCTAAAGTTGTTCTCTTGGGTTTTTGGTCACAGCAATGCAAAAGTTATGAACACACTAATATGGTTTATTGAATCGATTTTCCTTCCTGTCATTTGCAATTATCACTCTTTTAACATATGCTTAATTGCCATGCAGAAATGTTTCAATCATCTAATTGGGTAGTGCTTCATAAAGCAATATATGATCATGATCAAAGATAAACCAGAAAAATTGATTCAGATAACTTGAGTGACAGCCTCATTAAATGGAAATCTATTTCACACAAATGATCATCTCTTTGTAGGTCCACAGGGACTCTCAAAGAGAAGGAAGGAATTATGAATAGTTTCAGATATGTTAATAAGGCCATAAATAACCTGTGTCTGAGAGCCCAGTCATCTTCTAAATATTTTATTCTTTAACCATAAGTCTGAGCCTTGCCTCCCATTTTGTAGGGGAGAAAGCTGCAGTATTATTTACCTATCACTGCCTCATCACACTCAAATGATAAATGGAAACAATATGGATGACTTTACAGGGTATATGCAGTGGCTAAATGACAGAGAGACATAGATACAAATTCATGGATACCAATACTGCTTATCTAGAATACTACCCAAAAGGAGAAACTGCCATGACAATTTATTTACTGTTTTCATCAACTACTAAATGATTACCTTGGTATTCCCACTCCCAGCCTATGACAGTTTCTATTTGAATAGAAGACACTCACATTCTCCTCTGCAGCACACATGGGAACACTCTCATTTCTCACCTCCCCAACTGCACCTTTTTCCTAACCTCTAAGGGGAACTTCTTTCATAAAACAACATAGCAGCAACACTGTTTCTGTGAAATATAAGAAAACTTTTCCATGAAGGTGATTAAATTGTTATTGTTAATTTTGTTATTTCTTTAAAAGTTTTGGTTGGTATTCTTTTTATGTCTTTCATTTTTAGCTGGATATCAATTATGTCTATCACTGTAAAGCAGTATTTTATAATATATATATGTTATAGAATTTACTCAAGTTATTGGATGCATCTATTACAGTATACACACAATGTTTTGTGGTAAGAACATTTTAAATATATACTTTTTGAAATTTTTAAATATTTTAACTTTGTTTTTAACTTGAGAGACTTTTAGCTAAGGATGGTAAGGATATAGAAATTAAATGCTAGATTTTTCCTAAATAACTTTTTGAAATTTACTAAATAGACAACACATGTGTGAATTACAATATATGGTGTCCAGTGCAAAAGTGTGATTGATATTTGCTAGGTTATAGGCTGACTTTTCCTGTTTCAGGAGTTGCTTCCAAATTACCACACAGAGACTTATATTAATTGTAAATGCCTAGCCAATAACTCAGGCTTGTTACTAGCTAACTCAAACTTAAATGAACCCGTATTTCTATCTCTATTTTGCCAAGTAGCTTGGTACCTTTATTAGAATGAAACATTCATCTCCTGCTCCTTCTGCATCTGGCTGGCGACTCCTGACCCTACCCTGCTCCATCCATCACCCTTAGTTTGTTTGCCCTGCCTATACTTCCTGCCTGGCTACCAGCCAATCAGCTTTATTTAACAAATTTGAGTGACACATTTTAGTGTACAAGAGGATTATTCTACAGCTCTTGGTGGTACATCAAAATTAATAGATTGGCGATAGTGGTATGGTTACATAAAAACAAATTGAAAATAAAGGTTCTACAAATTGATTTCATGATATTGTTTAGAATTTTCTAAGCTTAATTAACTGCATAGATGTTCATAGAAGGCTCCCTTAGTCTCAATACATCTGATTTTTTTATCTTTATCATTATATATTACTTTCTATCCTGTCATAATTCAGAAACATGAAAATATTAAAAGCTTCAATATAATGTGAAATTTCACTAATTTTATAATATTTTGAAACAGAATATTTGGTGTGTGTGGACACAAATATGTCTTCCTTAAATATGATGTTATGCCATTCTGCTGGCAAAGTAATATATTGGATACATGTTTTTTTCTGTAATTACATTTTGTGAAGTTTAGTATAAATATATATTATTAAGGAAATAATTAAATGACCTTTATTTGGAGGAAATGGAAACCAAATGTTAGAAAAGGAACTAGGAAAAAGAAATACTTAAGACTATTTGAGAAACAAAGAGAGCACTAGAGTCAAGAGAAAGTTAGCCAGTCTATGAGAAAATATGTCAGAATTTATTATATATATTACATAACAGTGTATGAAGGACAGACTTATGGTGTCAAAATTAGATCCATAGTCATGGAGAGGTTTCATGATCCAATTTATGTCATTCTCAATATAAGATTTTTCCTGAATTCTGAAAATAGGAATATATGGCTAAGGAAAATTTTATAGCATTACTGAGAAGATCAGATCAGTGCCTCATGGATGTAACCATGGATCTTCAGAGTCTATTCTTAGCTCAGTGGACTGTTCATCTCACCTTTCTTTGTTTCTTTAGAGAAAACTTCTTAGATTTACATCCAATATCTAGTTTCTGCATCTCTTCATTTTAACCACACACTCCCTGTTAGTTTCCTTTAGTTCTTCAAAATTCTTTTTTCACTATACATAATTTTATTATCTTACCTGCAGACAATATTAGTTCGTGAAAGAAGAACTGTAAAATCTCTTTCCCTATAAAGAGCATAAGCTCTTAGTGGGCTTGAGATAGTATTTCAGTTAGAATACTTGAGTGCAGTCAGACCTGGTACTTATTTTCATTGTGCTCTTGACAACCCGTGTCACGAAAAAGTAGAACAGCCATCTACATCTTTAGACCAGAATTTAAATACTGCCTGTCAACATCTCATACAAGCTAGCTGGGAAGTTGCTTGATGTGCACAGTCCCTGATAATAAGCCCAAATTGTAAATTATATATTTGTTGTGGCTCTGTCAGAAAGTGCAAACTGTATGTTATGTTTATAAATTTAAAATCCCCTTACGGGAAGATGTTCCTCCAATTACTTTGCCTTCATGGTGAAATTAGGCATTAGAAACAGAATTTCAAGATGTATTTACTTTTGACACTACATAGAAAATAACCTGTCTGTATTCTAGGCTAAATTCCCTGAAGTACTGGATTCCTCAGTACCACAGAGAGGAGTCTGCCAGAAGTTCTGAACATTTTTATATGAATGCTTAGTGCCCTTTTATGTTTCAATTAGGAATTTGCATGAACTTTTGCACATTTAAAGTTAACGAGTGAAGATACAGAGATGGGTAAGGGAAAAATATAAGTACAAATGACTGGAAAGGGAGGGAGGGAGGCTATAGATCTAACTCTGCTGCTGGCATGAGAGTTTTTAATTACAGATACAGGGCAGGGGCGAGCTGGAGGGGTATGTCAGCAGTATTTAATTTCCACATCCCTAACAGCTACAACTCAAAGCACCCCAAAAGGCATCACTGCCAGGCTATATCCAGCATACAAACAGGATAGAATGTCAAATTCCTCCTGCTGTGTTTTAAAACACAGACACATTTTCCTGTGGAAACATAATAATGGCATTATTGCATGAGAATTTACAATTATTTTCTAAGCTATGTGGCTTAATCATGTCCAATCTATAATATAAATATGGGGTTAGAGTGTTTAGACCCTAATGAAGATTTATGAAATGAGTTCCCTGGGAAGTGTTTTCCAGGTCTATTGTCATATTTGAGAATTATATCTTGCCCCATGGCTTGGCTGTGGATGATCTATAACTTTGTATGTTTAAGCTGATTTAGAACCTGAAATACCCATCAGTCAGTAAACTCAAAGGCTACTCAGCACTGTTTCTTATCAAGATTATGCTATTTTTAGTAAGCATCATGTTGTAGCAGAAAACAAAATCTCCAATTGATGGATGGATAAACAATAGCACATAATAAGGTAGATCTGGAATCAGGAACAGCTACATAACTCACAAGTTTTCTGACCAATGAAAATGTTGAGACTTTTGTTCAAAACCAATAAAACATTTTTTTTTTTTTTGCTGTTTCTGTTTTTACCTCTTGTGGTGATTTTTATTTCCTGTTTAATGATACATGGTGTTTTGTTTTGTTTATGGCATGGGGACTTTTGTGGAATGAGTGTGGACTCTTAAACGTACATGGAGTCCTACCCCACAACTGTGTATAGATGTGTTCCATCTTATGTGCATACTTCTGTCTAGTGGTAGGTAGGAACAATTGCTGCACTGTTGCAGGGGAGTAAGCGGCCCAGAAATCCTCCAGAAGACACAGGAAGCTATGATGAGGACAGAAGCCAGGAAATGCCAAGTGCACGTTAAGGCATGCTCAATGACAAATTGGACTCTACTTTCAAAGTACAAATTTAAACAAAAAAACATCGACAAGAATCTGAAGCGTGGTATCATATAGTGCTAAATTCAGTGTCTAGAGACTCCACACAAGCCAAGATCCTTGTAAAGGCCACAAGGCATTTGAAGCTGATTTTGTCCCTTTCACTAACTCCTGTATTTTGTTTATGTCTTTTAGTTTTCTATATAAATGCCCTTTCTCTACTTAAGTTTGTTTGTGATATTCCATGTAATTGGAAGTTTTCCTGTGTCCTGCCTGGTCCTGTAGCCACTCAGACCCAAATAAACATATAGAAGCTTATATTATTTTTAAACTATGGTCATGGTTGCCTTCTTGCTAGCTAGCTCTTACATCTTAAATTAACCCGTTTCTATGAATCTATACCTTGCCATGTGATTTGTGGCTTACCTGTACTTTACATCTTACTTCTCCTGGTGGTGGCCAGCAGCGCCTGCCCCACTCTCCTTTCTTCTCTCCTATCTCTCTTGGATTTTCTAGCCTGTTTCTATCCTGCCCTGCCATAGGCCAATGTAGCTTTTTTTGTAAACCAATGAGAGCAACACATAGAGCATACAGAAAGATATCCCATGGCAGTTCCATTTTAAAGTGTAAGATTTCTTTGACACACCTAAGATTTGCAAATCCCAAACTGTGGTGATATGTTGTGTACCCAGATAAATTTGCCTAAAGATCAGAGAATAATAGAACAAGCCACTGGATTAAACGTAGAAGCCAGGAAGTGAGTAGTGGCACTTTACTAGATTAAACACACCTTTAATCCTAGCACTCAGGAAAGAGAGATCCTGGATGTCTGTGAGTTCAAAACCACCCTGGACTACATGAGATGGATGCAGTCTAGGAGAGAAACAGAGCCAGGCAGTGGTGGCACACACCTTTAATCCCAATACTTGAGAGTCAAATGCCTTAATCAGAGTACTAGGAAAGTTGAGACAGGAAATGATATAGGTGGGCAGAGAAAGATATATAAGGCTAGATGAACATGTGTTGCTCTGATTGGTTGATAAATAGAGCTGCATTGGCCTATGACAAAGAAGAATGAAGTTAGGCGGTAGATTCCAACTGGAGAGACAGGAAGAAGAAAGGCAAAGGGAAGGGACACCAGCCTGCTGCCCAAGAAACAACATGCCAGGAGACTGGTAAGCCATGGAGCACATGGCAAAACATAGATTAGTAGAAATGGGTTAATTTAAGTCATAAGAGCTAGCTATTAAGAAGCCTGCCTTAGGTCATGCAATTAGTAATTAATATTAAGCCTCTGAATGATTATTTTATAAGCTTCCATGGGACTATGGGCACGCGGGGTGGTGAGGGGGCAGGTCCAGAGGAACACAGGACTGTGGAGCCTTCCGACTACAGGATTTTTTTTCTAAAAAGACCATTTAGCAATTCGTGTTACACCAGACTGAAGAACTGAGACAAAGGATGAACAGATGTTGAACTTTGAATTTGTTCTAAACACAGTCCTTCGCAATGAAAGTCTGTTGATATCCTTACCATAAACAACAGTTCAATGCTTAATGCAAAATTCATCAGGCACCACCACATGCATATTCCTGATAGGATCCACTGAAAAATGAGGTTTGCTTTTCCTCCATTTTTCCTCCTGAGACAGGGTTTCTCTATATGTAGCCCTGAGTGTCTTGGAACTTGCTCTGTAGACCAGGCCGGCCTCAAACTCACAAAGATCTGCGTGTCTCTGGGATTAAATTTGTGCACCACCATAGCCCAGTGCTTTTGTTCCTCTTTATTTACCTTCTACTATGCAACCTTGTGTGAGCTAGCTTTGAGTGCTAGCATTAGCAAGTCTATTGTTATCCTATTCATCAGGAACTCAGTTCTGATATTATACCTTAAAGTGGTATTTGTATAGGTGATGGCATGTAGTTACAAACAGGGAGAGGTAGAAAAAGGAAATACCACTTATATAAATCTTGATCAATGAATCCATAAACATGCTTTCCTATGTAAATCATGATGTGTTTGTCATCGGTGTATTTATTTTGCTAGTGAATATTCAAATTCTGGTAAAAAAAAATAGCATCAATGTGCTTGATTCTCTAAGTGGAAAGAGGCGTTTTTATTGATATTCTTGGGGGAGGGTGTTCAGAATATTAAGTACCTAAACATAATGTCTACTTACCAACAGCATCTCAGCTACATAAGCAGTTTGTACTCTGCTTAGTTTTTATCACAAGGATGACAAGCATTTTAATGGTCCTAGACTGATAGAGAATGATAGTTATAGCTTTGCCTCTCTCCCCAAAGCATTCTAAATCTAAGTAAAAGAACATAGCCAAGATTGACTGTGTTTTTCAGATTTGCTGAGCTAGACTTTTCAAAATATTTCATATGCTCAAGTACACGTGCAAAGCTTTGGGATGGCAGTGTCTACTGTGGAACAAATGAGGATCAACTCCATCAATGACTGATTCCAGGCTTTTCAAGTTAGTAGAGTGAGTGAGAATGTAATTCCACAGTTTCTTTCTTCCTATGTCCCCTTTAATTGCTGGATATGACAGAATCTTCTTTAATGTCTCCCCTGTCTTTTTTCAATGGAACCCCAAACCCCAAAATCATTAGGGTACAAATAAAGAAGAAACAATTGTTACCTCTGCAGCTCTGTATAGTCAGATTATTCAAAGGCGTAGAATTAAGAATCCTGGCTCATGATTCATTCCCTTAATTATTCCTCTATAGTCAAACCAAGCTTATCTAACCTGTTGGAACATTTTTTCTTCCCATATTTCTCAAAATCATTCCATCCTTGCTTCTTATAAAGTTCAAGTTTCATATTAAGTGTTTCTTTTATAGCGGAACCTTTCCAGCTAGCCTGGCTAAGTTTCACAGCTTTCTTGCACACATCACCCTTGTCAAAAGCCATTACACTTGTTAACTTTGTTGTATTTTGAGATTGTCTTATTTATTTGTTAAGATGTTCATAGTTAAATGTACTAAAGATTAAATATTATGGGAACCAGATTCACTTATTAATTACTGGTGTCTCATAATTACAGTGGATACAATGGCTCCAGGTAATTGTGATAAAATAAAAGTTATTGAATGATACATATTAAAATAAAATTAAATTAAAATTAAAATAAATAGAATAATAATAACAACAAGAAAAGGGAATTTCATCACATGGGAAAATAGTCTATCTACTAGGGAAAAAAATAAGAAATTACTTTACTATTGATCATTGTTTAGTACATGATCAGACAGACAAAAAGTAAGTGATTTGTTTAAAGATATAACCTTATATTAGAAAAAAATGAATGGATATTTACCATTATCAATCCAGTACTGTTTGACATCTCTTTATCGAAGAATAGAATTGTTCATGTTAGAAAGCCAACTCAGCACACTAAAGAGAGTAAAGAGAGTGAATTCATTTCAGCCCCTTCTTAAGTATAGATCTTATCAAAATTGCTTGTACACTACTCTGTCCACATAGTTTCTGCTTCCTTGTGTAGTGGTCTTTGCTTCTGTCTTGAGATAACAGTCTATAGAGTATCTAGTGATACATACCCTCGAGTACAAGGTTCTAATTTATAAATCCTGGGTAAAGATAAGTAGCAAGTTTCTTAGGACCGACCATACAGCCATATATTATGTAATGTTGCTGGAGCGCTTCTATCCAGGTCCCACCAAACCCCACAGTTCCACAACCCACATATAAAATAATCACTCAGATGCTTATAGTACTTATAAATTGTATGGCGGTGGCAGGCTTCTTGCTAACTGTTCTTATATTTTAAACTAACCCATTTCTATAAATCTATACCTTGCCACGTGGCTCGTGGTTTACCGGAATCTTTACATGTTGCTTGTCCTGGCGATGGCTGGCAGTCTCTTCTTCCACCTTCCTGTTCCCTCAATCTTTCTCTCTGTTAGTCTCACCTATACTTCCTGTCTGGCTACCGGCCAATCAGTGTTTTATTTATTAACATATTTGTCATACAGAACATCCCACAGCAATGTAAGGCTTCAATTTCATTCCCGTTAGGGCCATATGTATTTCTCAATAATCACTATGGTTAACAAATTGGTTGTGAAGACCATTGATAACTATAAATTCATCGTTGTATCCAGTAGGTTAAGATTTATCAGTGCAACCATGAGAAGAAGAAATTGTGTTTCTTTTCAGCTGAAATTTCTGTTAGTTCGTTTGGGATTTGAACAGTCTTGGCATTCTTTCATTAACTATGCCTCAAAATGATATCCTGACAGAAGAGAAAAATGCAAGAATTCTTGGTAAAAAAAAAATCCATTTTATTAAAAGCTTTATCAATTTCTATTGTGGGTGGCTGGCCACATTTTTATTAAACTGTAACCCCCAGAGAAGTTACCTAGCACAAATATTTTTATAGCACTTAGATGAATGAATTAATATAAAAGGGTCAATTCTTTAAAAGTATTATTTTTTTTATATTTTTGTCATACCAGATCATTTTGGTTTTTTTTTTCCCCTGCAAAGAATCTTTCTCACAGGTAAATATTCCCTCATTGCTTAGAGAAGGCAATGTTGTTCTCCTGTTTGAATTGTATCCTAACAAAGGATCAATAGTTTACCTTCTTTTCTATAGAATACTCAATTCTGGACATCAGAGCTGTCAATATCTGTACAACATTTCAGAATCCTGGGAGTAAAGTAGGACTTATAAGTACTGCAGAATCTCTGCCACAGAGTTCCTTATTTTGCCATCTCCCTGCCCTCCTCATAATTTGGAGGGAGCACCACTTAATCATGTTGCATATCAAGCGTGAATAAAGTGATGTGGAGGAACAAGAAAGTTTCCAGAATCTAGTGTAAGCCTGAATCTCTGAGTATTATCTACATGATTTACTCAACAATTTGTAGGTATCTAGTCCTTGTGCAGGACTTTCATTATTATCTACCTAGTGAAGTCTAAACTTCTGTAAGTATATTGAGTGCCTGTGTTTGAAGGTAAATGGCATCTTTTATGGACAGACAGGAAAAGTTGCCCCTTAGGAGCTGAGAGCTACAAGGTATGCAGCTTTATGAGTAGCTTCTACTTCAGTGCAAACATTAAGAATTTGTGTGTGTGTGTGTGTGTGTGTGTGTGTGTGTGTGTGTTCCTGCTGGTGGGATCTAGTCTTAGGCAACAAAAATCCCTAGCTTCTATTCACAGACAGGTTGCTTCTTTTATTTATTTATTTTTTAATCAGTTTGTACACAAGCATGTGTAGTGGCATGATGAGTATTGATAAATTTTCAGGCAACATGAATTCCCAAGATCTGAAGCAGTCAGAAGTGGAGTTGATGTCCTCTTAGTATACCTCATGAACATAGTAAAGTAAGTTGTCAGGTTGTGTCCTGCTAACTCTTGTCCATGATTTTTTTCCCTCCTTCTCTTACAGTAAGTGAGGAGCACATCAGGTTGGAGCCTCCAGTAACTGCTGAGGGACAGCATTTCACAACTCTCAAGAATAGGCCTGGCTAAAGACTCAGGACAATCAAAATTTTTCTTGGAAGAAAAAAAAAAAGTAAACAGACTTTAATCTAAGAAAAGCACATGCAGAGATATAAATCTGCTACAGCTGCAGTAAATACATGTTAGGAAACATAGCATTTAGGTGCTCACTCCATAAATTCGTCTTTTCAGTTGCTCCTCTGCATTTACATCTTGCCTAACTCACAAGGCTCAACTGAGTGATTTATTGCTCTTTGCCCTAAGAGAAATGGCACAAAGATAAATCCGAGTTTTAACATTTGGTAATCAGAAATTTCTTTCAACGTTTAAAGGACAGCCTTCCTAATTTACAACCATGACAGTAACTTAAGCCCAGTAATCAAAGAAGGAAAATCTGACATTGTCATAGACAATCTTAATTAAATATGTAAAGAAGCAAGGAAGCAATGGATTCATTTCCTAAAATTGATTTAGAATAACACCCCCCCTCTTCACTCTCTCTTTTCCCTTGCAAATAAATGTACAATAGAACCTTTTAAATTTTCTCAGCTGTTCAATAAGTGCATGCAAGGAGAAACAGCCAAGATGACATTGACTCCATGAGCAATAGTAAAGTGACCCCAAAGGGGGCATCATCTGTGTTCATGTTTTCAATACATCAGCACTCCACCTCTGAGAGCTGCACTCCTGGGAACTACTTGCCACAATGGATGTGATGAGGTATTAATGAAACAAAAGTTATTTGCTTCTTAATGTAAACTCTTCACAAAGACTTTAACACAAATGTGCAGCTTTTGTCTTAGGGGTATCTTAATGTTGATGCAAGTGCATTCTGCTGCTTTAATGCCTTACTCTACCTATGACCCATATCTGAAATCCAAAGAAAAGCACGTTTGGAAATTCAAGGACAACTGTTGGGTTGTCCTTGAAATTAAACTACCTTCTTCCTTCAGATACATGAGTCAGGCTAATTACTAAATTGTTCAGTTGTACTCCGAAATTAATTTTCTAGCCACATTTTTTAGGGAATGGAAACAAATTAACTGATTTTCAGGTATGAATATCAAGAAAATTCAAAGATGCTAGGATTTTAATCACTCCTTCATTTTTGTAAGATGGGAGTTTCATCTCTCTTGCTATACCAATAAAAGGAAAGGAATTGAAAGTTGACACATGATCATCAAGTTGATATTGTTACTGGGATCCATGCAAAGCAAGTAGATTAGATTTGAATGGAAACTTACTATCTTTCAATCACAATAGATTCTTAGTACCCATGGTTTCACTTTCTACAGCCTCAGTTACTCATGGTCCATTGAAGTCGGGTATAGTGGTTGAAACATTCTGTTAGTGATTGCTAAGTTTTATCTCATTATCATTACATTATATTGTCATATTTATCCTACATTGTGAGCAGCTATTACCATTATTCCTATGCTGTGCTTACATTATCGTAGATACGTACTATAGAAAAGTCATTGTACATAAAGGGTTTGGCATTGTATGTTATTTTACTCATACACTGAGAGTCCTATAACTTTTTTCTCTTCAGTATGGAGGAGCTAGTTTATATTTACAATGCAGAGTAAATATTATCCATTAAATATGAACCAATAGTAAAATAATATCACTGAATTATGGTTAACAAGACAAGTCGCTAAATGTACATCCACATAAACAAATTCAACCTCAAGCAATATCGGTTAACTACTCTGTTAGTTATTACTTTATTTCTTCAGTAAAATAAGGATAACAAAGTCATTTTAATGGTTTAAATAGAAAATACATAAGTTAAGTACAAACTACACTCTATTCTTGTTTATCCACATATTCTATCACCATATTTTTATTAGATCTGACTGTCTTCTTTGTTAATTATAGATTCATATTTTACAAAAAGTTGTAAATTAAAGCCACTATTGTGGTCTTTTAATAGAGACCTATAATATGTTTTGTAACTCAGACATATACTAGACACCTTATTGAAACAAAAGATAATGAGGTATACAGTGTTCTGAGTATTAAACTGTAATTTTTATAGAAACAATTTGAACCCGCCAATTTAAAAATACATTTATAAAACATGAAAACTTATGTTACCTTACGTGGACATGGAAATTAAAAATAAGAAACAGCTTTTACTTGTTCAATATTCATCTTTCTTACAACAGAGCTTAGAGTTTTGATCTAAGAATCAATAGAGAGGGCAATTTAAAAATAATCTAATGTTGACTTTTGAGTTGAGGACCTGAAAACACAATGATCTTTAATAAACAAACACACGGACAACAATTATAAAAATAAAATACCTATTGAATGTTTTATGAGACTTAAACATAAATAATATTGTTTGGAAGAGGTTAATTCTAATTCAGAAAATATGCTCAACTCCAACCTTTACAAAATTACAGAAAGTTTATGTCTCCATTAAACTTACAAAAGTCAAACTGTTTTTTAATTAAGGTATTGTTTTAGTTTAATTAATTTCAGGACTTTGTAATTTCACAAACTTAGTTAATATTCTCCAAACCTTTTGATCAATTCTCATATAACAACAGTTGTTTATATGTATAAATTCCCATTTATAATATTCTCTTAACAATAAGTATTGATCGTTCCACTTTCTAAATCTGTCATTCAGTTGAAAACAGGTACATATGAACTTTCAGGGTTTTGAAATCAAAGGAATAAAATGTCCATGCATGTAATATTCATTTTCTCATTCACCATCAGCCACTCATTGCCATATTTATTGAGCATTCACACTGTGTCGAACATGAGACTTTTGCTATGAACAGTACATATAACAACTACTGCTCACACACAACTCAGTTGCCTGCACATTATTCATGAAAATATGATTCAAGGGATCCCCAAATGTGTTGAAATATAGATGACTTCCTTTATCTTTATGTATTCAAAATAAATATTCATGGTATATATTTAAGATGTAAAGCATGATAATTTGATCTGCATATTCACAGTCAAATAATTATAGCCTTAGCCAATTAATGTGTCTGTCATTTCACCCTCACTCTTTTGGTGGTTAGAGTACCTAAAACCTCATTTGAACTCCTAGAATATCACACAGTATTAACTACAGTCCTTACGCTGGTCCTTCTGACAATATGCTAAATGAAATGGCAGGCATTAAAGAATGCAGTAGTGTGTTCTCTCTTGTTTGTAGAATCTCCCCATTCCCCTAACTTTGACACAGTATTTTTTATCACTGGTTGATGACACAGCTTCTCTGATTCTCGATTAAAACTATGCATTAGAACCTTCTGCATTTTCAATGTTAGGCAAGTCTTTGTTATTCACTAACTTCTAATAAATTAGTTTTTATTGAATAGTTAATAATACCTAGCTGTCAGTTTGGCATAGATTTATAACAACTACAAGTTACTTCATTGAGCAACACTAAAAGTTTTTATTTTCAGAGGGTTACAGAAAGATATGCTAAAATTGCTGTCACTGGATACGTTTATAATCAGGATTCTTTGCAAGTAGAGTTTGTCTGTAATGCTTCATGGGAGAGTGAGTCATTCATGTTATCTCTCAAGGTCATGGCTACTGTCTGTGTATGGCAGACACTTTAGTAATATACTATTACTCTCAAAAGTGCTTGATCAAGTTTTCTCCAGGTCACAATTTCATCATCCAAAGTCAATGGCTGCTGTCTAAAGATTTGCAACTACAGCAGAGGCGTTGAAATTTGTTACAAATGTCTAACAGTCTCCATTCCAACTTCTGCCATATGAAAGGATTAATGCCGTGCCATTTAAAAAAAATGTTTTATCTTGCATTAACTTTCTTGATGATTAGTGGAGCTTTAATCAAGCAGGATGGAAAGACCAGCTATGCAAGGTACTGAATACTGAAAAGGTCACAGTATCTCCGCAAACTCCATAATTTACTGTCTCCTATTACATACTCTAAAAAACGATCACATTGCTTTCTCAAAGGCAAAACACTATTTGACAAAGTCACCTTACTCCCTGAATCCAGATGTAATTGAGAACAAAGCAGGTAACAAGATGTTTCCAGTATAAAAAGATTACCTTCAAAGTACACGGCATAGTCAAATTAGATGAGGGTTTACCAAATTCTACTCATAACCGTGATTTTGATTAGAGATGTAAAATGAAATGAATCATGAGTTACAACTGGTAAAATATTTTAATAGCTCCAGTTGGGTCCTGTGTGGTGACAAATCTTTTTCACTGCAGATGTGCAGTCACCATGGGGACTCTACCAGCCATCCTCTTGTTAAAGTTAGCTCATTACATTGAAGGTATCAAAGACTTCCCTTCCACAATAGTGCAGCACAAGTTGTCAATGAATATGAATCTTCATATTTATATTTTATAGATAGAGGATTCACCTTTGGCCATTTTAAAATCAGCATTTCAATATTTTCATTCTTCACCTGTCTATACATTTTCACCTTTCCAATGTCTGGGTGTATTGTAGCTATTTTGCCATTTTGTGGACTCAAACCTAGAAATACATGCTTCCTTTGGGTCTTCTTCAAAATGTTGCATTGCCTGTGTCCTTGTGAGATACTGTCATTCTTAACTCAGTTACAGAAAAGGATATATCTTGCATTTCAAGTAATTTAGGGAAGATAGTTTAAAGGAAAACTACGTACCTATCTTATAAACTGATGATTAGCATAGATTTCTAAAGTGATTTGATTTTTAATTGTATTAAAATTGGTGGCTTGATGAGAAGTGTCCCCCAGAGTTTGGGACATTTCAACTAGGGTTCTCAGTTGGTGTCACTGTTTGAGGAGGTTTGGGAGCTATGGTTATGATGGAGGAAGTGTGTCACTTGAGGCTGGCACTGAGAACCTAAAGTTTCACCAACCCTACTTCTAGATTGTCCTCTCACGTTCCTGCCTAAAATCGAAGATGTGAGCTCTCAGTTTCTGTTCCTGCTGCCATGCCTGCTGCTTGCTGCCATGATGAACTTCTCTCCCTCTGAAATTATATGTCCAAACAGACCCTTCCTAACATAAGTTGTCTTGAGTAAGATGCTTTATCACAGCAACAGGAACATAACCAATGCAGACATCACCACGCCTGACACTGGCTGCTCTGATGGACTCTTTCTCCACTGGAACCATAGCTCAAATACATCCTTCCTTTTATAAGTTGCCTTGGTCATGGTATTTTATCATGCCACAGAAAAGTATCTAATATGCTGTATAATCATACAATGCTTATGATGCAAATTTCAGTTCTTTCTCTTTATGCAGAATCTCAATTGTCTTAACAAATATTTGTAAAATTCCTTTCTCCCATGTGTATTATGTGTTTTCATGTATGAGTGCAAGTATGTATGTGGAGAGACCACCTCATCTGTACGTCTTTGCTTTTTCTCTTGTTTGAGACAGAATCTCTTTGTTGGATGCTTCTGTGTATTCCAGGCTTGCTGGTCTTTGAATATTTAAGTATTCTTCCATGAGCACTGGGGTTATAAATGTGCATTATTTGGCTTGGTTAAAAATGTGGTTTGAAGATTCATACTCAGGTTCTCAGCCATGCAGAGCAAGTTCTTTACCCATGGAGCCATGTCTTCAGTCTGTAAAACAAACTTAAGCCTAGAATTTTCTTATGGTTTGCTTTATCAGCATATCTCTAAAACAGCTGACTTTGCTCGTTCCTAGTTTATTAAGTTTAGACATCATCATTTACTACCTTGTTTATGGTAGATGTGTTAGGCAGGTTAGAATGAGAGCTAATGCAACAGATGGAGATTTACGAAATTGATTTACATGAAAAGAAACTGTGTAGTTAAAAACTGGCTGCCTATATGATAGACAGGAAGGAGGCCTTGTAGCTTCTCATTTAGAAAGCTGAATGTCTCAGCGTTCCAAATTCAGTACTGAAGGTGTGGAGCTCCCTGGAGATTTGCTGTTACTAAGTCCAAATAGAAAGGCTGAAAGATTCTGATGTCAGTGAAGAATGGGAGTAACAGTGATGGATGACACTCACTAAAGTCAAAGCAGATACTTATGCACATTTTCATCAGATGCCTTTAAATCTAGGCCACATGATTCAGCCCAGATGACAGTAGTAAGAGTCCCAGAGGCCAGACATAGTGCTTCATGGCTCAGTGTTTGTTCTACTGTGTTTGCTTTAATCTAGTATTTCATTATTAGTCTCCAATTCCTGTCTTCAAGAATGGAAATCTTTGTGCTGCACCACTGTAGAAAGGAGTATGTAGAATACTTTGACTTTGTAGGGGTCCACAGTGAACTGATTGCTTTGACTCTCAAAAGAAACTTTGGACTTTTGAGTGATGTGTCTGTGCCATGGAGGGTGGAAATCTAAACTTGAAAGTTGAACAGTGTTAGTTTTTTTGAGGCCTTTCTCCTTGCTTTGTAGATAGTCTCTACTCTGTGTCTATATGAACTTTCTTCTGGATTTTCATGCTTCCTGTCTGTTTTCATAAAAACACAGGTCTTTGGAGTAGGTCTTTATCCTTATGGCCTAATTTAATCTTGGCTTTATCTCCAAATATATTAATGCTAGGGATGATTAGTTTAACATATGAGTTTGTAGGTGTGGTATATATACACTATAATATTTAACAACATAGATTCTTTGTGAGTTATATCTCTCAATTATGCTTGATAGCTCACATTTTATTATACTCTGAAATATTTTTGTGATGAAAAGACTAAATTTTCATCAATAGTTTGGTTTGAATTTGAACAGTTTTACTGTTATATCTAACCATATTAAAGAATTTCCCAATCATATATTAGAGTATGTGTGACCAACTAAGTCTAATTCCAAGTGCTGGAGATTCAGAATGTAGACATACATAAGCATGAAACTTTTTGATTATGCATATGATTTATCAATCTTACTCCAACTATAAATAAATAAGTGCCTTTTGTTTTTTCACATTTAATGCATTTAGTAAAATTCCTTAAATATTTTACCATCATATTTGATATATGATAATTACTTATTGTAGCTTTGATTGGCATTTGAGAAGATTACTAAGGTAATTAAACATTTAAAAATATTTATTGGTGCATTAAATTTTCTGTCTTATGAATTCCTTGATTGTCTGCCTACAGTTTTATGTATTTGTTAATTTATTTGCATATTTATTTGAACAAGCCTCATTTTACAGGATGGCTTCAAATCTCATTCTTCTTTCTGTACTCTCCTAAGTACTGGGATTATAGGTGTGCAGCGCCATGATTGGGTAAAGATTTTATTACTGCTTTATAGAAAATGCTTTAAAAATAAGTATGGTCTACATTTTAGTCCTTCATTATTCAGATTATTTAGATGCTTGGAGAATATCTTCTTTTACTTTGTAATGTCTATATTTACTTACATAAGGATGTATTCTACCATATGAATAAATTTTAAATAGAATTTAAATTTCTGATTTTTTTATATTTAACATAAGATCTCACCATGTAATATTGGCTGTCCTCAAACTCTGATTCTTTGTGCTTCAGCCTTCCCAGAGTTGAAACCACTCAGAAATTCTGTATTCTATGACTTTTATCCATTTTACTAAACTGTCACAAAGTAAGTGAGTCTAGAGTGACCTTCTGAAAGCTTTCCAATATGCAAAAACAGCCCCAGCCCCATTCAGAAAGTCTTTGGAAGCTGTGAGTGTAATTCAATGTATTTAGCCTGAACAATGATCTTAATTAAACCATTGGGATCAAACTAACACAAACCAACAAAAAAAAGTTATTTCTACCCTAAGTATTTAATTCATAGTATTCCTTTTGCAATGAATTACAAATTATAGCAGTGCTTGGGATCCAAAATACTTAGGTGTGTGAGAGCTGTCTTTTCTGTTCTATTTTTCTGTTGTGCTAACCCGGTATAAAAGTCTATAGGCCAGGCTCTCCCAGTACTTTATTTCTTTAGAATCTTTTATTTGTGTGTGGTGGGGAAGGGGCAAAGTGTTGAGGACATGGCTCTGTGAAAAAATTGCACATGAGAACTTGCGTTTGGATCACCAGCACTCACGTATAAAAACTGAATATAGTCTCACTTGTCAGTGAGTTCTGGCTGAGCTAGGATGGTGCCTTGAGGGAAGTGAAGACAGTGAGTTGTCTGAGGCTTTCTGACTAGTCAGGCTGGTCAAATAATACCCAGCTCTAAATTCTGCAAGGCACCCCATTGCAAGGGAATAATGTGGAAAGTGATACATAAAGATAACAATATCCTCCTCTGGCCTTTGCATGCATTTACATAGGACTGTCCCTCCCCCAAGTCAACCATCCTGTTCTCTCACGTTTTAATTCATCGCCACCTCCCAGTTTACCCAGGAGATCTTATCTCTTTCCCTTTAGGGTCCCCCTTACTGTAATCCTTGTTACTTAGCTTCTCTGGGGTTGTAGATTGTATCTTGGTTATCTTTTGCTTTACATCTAATATCCACTTATGAGTGAGTACATATCATGTTTGTCTTTCTGAGTCTGGGTTATCTTACTCAGGATGGTTTTCTCTAGTTTCATCCATTTCCGTGCAAATTTCATAATGTCATTGTTTTTTACAGATGAGTAGTACATCATTGTGTAAATGTACCACATTTTCTTTATCCATTTTTTAGTTGAGGGGCATCTAGATTATTTCCAGGTACTGGGTATTATGAATAATGCTGCTATGAACATAGTTGAGCAAGTGTCCTTGTGGCATAATTGTACATCCTTTGGGTATATGCCCAAGAGTGGTATTGCAGGGTCTTGAGGTAGATTGATTCCCATTATTTACACTCCTATGTCACAGTTCATATGGAAGAAACTCAAGGCAGGAACTCAAACAGGGCAGGAACCTAGAGACAGGAGCTGGTACAAAGGCTGTGGAGGAGTGCTGCTATTGGCTTACTCTTGTGGATTCTCATTCATGGCCACTAAAAGGGCTGGTGGAGGAGTGTGCAAACAGTGGCCACATGGAACATATTTTAGTTCATCAACTTGGCTTTGTCCTTGATGTTTTCCCTGTGCTTGCATTTTTACAGGCCAAACTGAGAGTTCCATACTTATTTGGGCAGAATGCCACTCACAGAATCTACTGACTTCTTTATGTGTTTTTGCGTTGTAGCTATTCATAAACTATAAATCATTACATATCTTCCAGAAAAACAACAATAATCTGCCCTAGTGATATTATCCCTCTATTTCCTAGAGCTGTCATGACAGGGTCCCTTTGCTAAAAATGACTATATTAGTAATATAAAACTCTTATGAGCATTTGACATGTGCCATGGACTCTTCTGAAAGTTTTGTATCTATCAACTCATTTACAAGAATTTTCATTGAATACTAGCAAGAAGTGTGATTAATCCACATCAAACTGGAAGCCCTTTTAAATTTTGTCTTGCAAGCATATCTCTCTAACTCATCTCCACATTAAGGTTCTCTTTTATTATTTAATTCATTATCACAGCAGTCATGTTGATTCACTATGCTTTGCATTTGTTCAGTCACAACTCTAATTTCATGTTATTGCAAGAATGAAATATCCTATTTTACCAGCAATCCAATATAAATTGTGTTATTAAATGTTACTGTGTTTAATGTTTCATGTTGAATGATTTTCCTTAGAATTTTAATGAGAATTATAATACATATAAAATCTCATATGTGGTCATATATTTCTTTGAAAAAAATAAATGAATAACCAGTGAATATACCAAGTGTCATCAAATTAAAAAAATCTTTGGCTCTTAGAATGAGGCATTAAAGTTTAAGTTGTTAAAAACAAGAATTATGTAAAAGCCAGTGGAATAAAAGTTATACAACATACAATATGGAGTTCTGTATATAAAAGGAAAATGGCTACTAATTCCAAGTTTATATTCACACTACCTGAAAAGCCTTGAATTTAGTCCTGATGATCACAACAGACCCATTTAAATTATAATGGCTGTGCCTTGGAATCTCGCTCAAATCATATCACTTTACATTTCTAAATATACCCTCATTTGTAATCCTGACTTAGAAATGCTGATCTAAGAGATCACTCAGATATTCAGAGGCCCACTCTTCTGAGTGAGTGTCTAGTGATCTGCCACAAAATCCAAACATACTATATTCAGGCTTGAAAAGTGAGGCCATGATGATGGCGTTTCCTTTTGCTTCCTGACACACTGATTAAAAGAAAAAAAATAGTTCTTCATTTTTCACCCTTTGTTATCATGCTCCTGTCTGTATATTGAAGAGGAAATTCTTCTTGTGTAAGATTTTACATGAAAGGTGGATATGGACACTCATGCCGGGAATTCCTTGTACTCAGCTAGAAGATTGCATGAGTTTGAGTCTAGAAAGGATATCGTAGTGACTACAAGGCCAGTCAGTAATATATAGTGAGTAAGGCCCTGTAAACAGAGGCTTTTCTGTCCTGCCTGGTCCCACAGCCACTTTTAAAATATTATTCAGAGGATTAATAATAATTACAAGTTGTTTGGTCTATTGCTTAGGCATATTACTAACAAGCTCTTACAATTTAAATAAACCCATTTCTATTAATCTATGTTTTGCACATGCCTATTGGCTTTACCTGTGTTCTAATACATCTTGTTCCCCCGGTTGCTGGCTGGCATCTCTTTGACTCCCCACTTCTTCCTCCTGTATCTCTGCTTGGATTTCCCTCCTGGCTCTATCCTGCCTTGCTATAGGCCAAAGCAGCTTATTTATTAACCAAATGGCAATAAAATATATTCACAGCATACAGAGGGGTTATCCCACAGCAAAGCTCTGTCTCAAACAATTGAACAAACAAACCAAAACAGCAAATTACTACTGATGATGAATACTGAAAAGGGAGATGCATCCTTACCAGACAATTAAATAAGTAATAGTTTATTTTAGTGTTTTGTATCACTGGCTATAGGCACAAAATGTAATAATTTATTGTTTTATTTGTGAGTTGAGTAAAATGCTTCTAGCTCCAGTTAGAAGCTTTTAATTAAATGTACCTCCTAGAAGACAATCTTGCATCCATATTTGTCTCTAAAGCATCAGCATTTAGGCTGTACAGTGGGGGTACTTTTAAAAATGGCATTATAGCATCTTGTGAAAATATTTTTCCAGTGTACAGTTAGTTTTTTTACTTTATGTCTGAGTTATAGTTTCTATTGCTGTGGTGAAACGCCATGACCAAAGCAACAATGGAAAGAAAGGGACTTATTTCACTTACAGTTCCATATAATAGTTCATCATCAAAAGCAGTGGAAAACAGGAACTCAAACAGGGCAGGAACTTGGAGGCAATAGCTGATGCAGGGGCTGTAGAGGGGTGCTGCTTACTGATTTGTTCCCTATGGCTTGCTCAGCCTGCTTCTTATAGAACTCAGGACAATCAGACCAGGGATGGCCTCACCCACAATGGGGTGAACCCTTCCCTGCCAATCACTAATCAAGAAAATTCCCTACAGCAGGATCTTATGGAGTCTTATGGAGACTGTCTCTCAGCAGATGTTTCCATCTCTCTGATGCACCAACTTGCATCAAGTTAATGTAAAACCATCACACTATTTTATTATTTTCATGGTTCTAGGGCTCTTTATATTTTTTGTTTTAAGATATTTTCATAAGGTCAAGTGAGGTCACTGTAGTTCACAAATGAATCTTCAATACTAACAAAAGGTTTAGAAGCAACTCTTTATTTCATTTTAAAGTTTCAACAACTGTTTTGTGGAATCTTATCTATGAAAAAGACCATGAAGTGAATACAGGAAATTGATTTTTGCTGTAGCTTAGAATTCTAATTAATGTTCAAGATGAATGATTTGATAGGTTATCATTGGTAATATTTATGATTACATAAGTTCATTAATTGTAGTTACCTATTAAAATGTTCAAAATTTTCTGTTTGTTTTGTTGTATTGTTTTGGTTTTAGAGACAGAGACCTTCTATATAATTCAGACTAGCTTGGCACTTCTTTTGTAGCCCAACCTGACCTAAAATTCTTGGCAATAGTCCTGTATCACCATTACGCCCCCTCCTTGGTAGAGTTTGATCCAGGTGTATGAGTAGTAAATTGAGAATAAACAGCAGGCAGAAGAGTTCATTTCTTATGAACTGTAACAACTCTTTTATAATGCTTGCTAGTTTGTTTTCAATTTCTCTACTGTGACAATGAGTGTCATAGTCAATACAGTAAGGGGGCATCCTACATATAAAGCAGAGACTGTTAGCCAAAGTGTTGTTAGAGCAATTTATAAGGCATCTTCTGGGCTCCAAGTATTCTTATGGGCCTAAATGAATGTTACAATAATCAAATAATCAGCCAT
>CABHPP010149618.1:0-24520 GCA_902168425.1 Peromyscus attwateri
CTGGGATGCCGTCGCAGGCTGGTGACGTAATTAAGGACATAATCCTTATACTGGGGAAGTGGAGGAAGGCAGATCATTAGACCTCCATGGCTGTCCAGCCTATTTTCGATAGAGAGTTCCAAGCCAGGAAAGACCCTGTTGCTGGGGAATATTATTTTAAAGTGTGTTGCATTTTTTCCTACTGCTTTTGTTAACAATTCAAAGATGTGTTTGATTAATAAAAGTAACCTGTGAGCAGGAGGCTGAGTCAGCACTAGCTGACAGGAAGTGGTAAGGAGGAACCATGTGTAGCAAGGTTTTTTTTTTTTTAGTGGGGGCTGAGAGAAGGGCACTGGAGTTTTTTGGAAGACGTAGCAAAAGGCGAGGGTTGGCTACTTGCTAATCAGCCTCTCTGAGCAAGCAGAAGTCCACCTAAACTGTTGAATCCTGAGTTCTCCAGATCTAGATAAAGTTTCCCTTTGTGGCTTTGAAAGAGTCCTGAGGGAACAGAATCCCCTCAGGCTGCATGCAGCCCTTGTGGCCTAACCACTGCAGGTAGCAGAGGAGCTGCAATCTCTGACTAGGACAACCGTTGCTTGAGGGGCAGTCACTGTAGATAATAGAAAACAGATAACAACATCCTGTCTCAAAAAACAAAATGAAACAAAACAAACAAACAAAAAAACAGAGGCCACAAAGGACAGATACCTGAAGTTGTATTCTGTCCCACAAATAAGTAAATACCTTCCATTCTCAAGTCTTAGGTTGTCTTTATCATTTTCATGAGCCTTATGTTTGTGTTTTCTTGGGCATCACTTGGGTATTTATTCTCCTTCAGTTGTTTCTCTTTAATTTCATTAGATGTTCCTTTGTGTCTTTTTTAAACTCCTTGCATTCTTTGTTGAAGTTTAGAATTGTTCATTTAAGTTCTATGTCCTGGGGTTCATCTAAGTAATTTTCACTGGCAAACTTCTCTACAGGAATGGTAGGTTTTTGGAGCGAAGATACTTGCTTGGTCTTTCATGTTGTTGGTATTTTTGCAATGTGATCTGGCCATTGTGATTTCTTTTATTAATTCTAAGTCTGATTTGGACAGAGCAGGCTGAGTCAGAAGAGACGATATATGGGTAGGTTGGGCTTAGAGGATGAAAATGGGTTAGGTGAGACGAAGTCATGTGGAATGATGGGTTTGGGGTAGTGTATAGGTGTTGCCTGGTCCAAGCCTGGAGTGTTAGGGTAGCTCTAGCTGACTAAAAGATTGGATGTGACTTGGGGGCCTGTGACTTGGGGGACAGGTAGAAAAGGGACAGAAGTCTAGAGACTTGTTGCTGTACAAGCAGGGTGGCCAGACCTGGTGGAAGCACTGTATCTGTTGGTGGGTTGGAAGGGTATATGGATGAAAAGTGTCAAGGAGACTCACCAGGCGGGCACCTGGAGAAGGATGTGAGGTAGCTGGTTGGGTGGAGAGACTGAATGCAGCTCCAAGTGATAAATATTTTTAATGAGGAAAATTCAGAAAATAATTGGACCAATTTGCAACAGTGAAAGAGACAGAAGGATTCAGGCTCAAAATCTGCTGTAATAGAAGATTTATAATTTTTTTTTCTGATCTGTTATGTAAGTATGGACAGAAATATCAAATCTTTCTTCTGCTAGACACATAAATTACAGTGAATGTAATGTAAATTCAAATTTAATATAATTTAAATTTTATTTAAGAGTACCCATTTGGAAAAGTGCTTTTTGACTTGCTACAATAATTAAAACTTCCAAAATACATGAAATTAACAAAGAATATGAGATCAAACTATGTCACTTGCATGTGTAAAAAGTTACGAAGAAGCCTATTATTTTATGTAGCTATTATGCACTAATAAACATCTAAAATACATAATTGTTGTATGTTTTACCTTCACAGTCAACAGTTCCTCTATGTCACAATTCTTTGGCAATCTATTACAACTTGCCATGCTTAACTCATCTACAACTTCCCGTTAACACTTGAAGACAAAAAGTCCTTCCCAGGCTTTTAAAAATACGGGCATTTTCTTCCCATTCATGTGTGGGAAGAAATATTTCTTCAAAACACCCTGTGAAACCTGAGTGGGCATTCCCACACTTTTTTTTAAGCTTAAAATAGGAGGGACTAGAAGGAAGGCATGCATGCTCATCATTCCTGTCATTGGGTGATTCAGACAGGTCATGTACATTGTCTGAATGAAGCAGAAGAAAAGGAATTGTTGGTATTTCCAGTGAGTAACTCTGAATTGTAACCTCTACCTGGTCAACTAGATGTGCAATTGTGGAGCAAACATTATAATGAAGAGGTAAATCTGGTTGCTCCAAAGGCCAGTCAGAAAGCCTGAGGACCTGTCTGTGGCCCGGCTGAAGCTCATCATCGTGACATAGTAGCCCAGACACAATGACGTATACACTGTGCATCAGTGCACATATTATAAAACCAAGTAGGATGCAGCATGGGGGTAGGACGCTTTCAGACTGTGAAGAAATGATTATCAGGAAAGGAAAGTGAGTGTTGAATTTAAAAGGCCACCAGAGAGAAATTAAGTTATATGCATACATCATCACTCTTCTTGCCCAAAGTCACAAAGAAAAAATTCCAAGGGAAATGAGAGAGAGAGAGAGAGAGAGAGAGAGAGAGAGAGAGAGAGAGAGAGAGAAAAGAAGAAGAAGAAGGAGGAGGAGGAGGAGGAGAAGGAGAATGAGAAAAGGAGGAGAAGGAGAGGAGGAGGAGGAGGAGGAGGAGGAGGAGGAGGAGGAGGAGGAGGAAACTACCACCAAAACAAAAACTGTGTGCATGAAAAAGCATTTACACTACCACTTTAGAACAGACATTTTGCTAAATGATCTGAAAGTTAGAAACCTATTCATTGTGGAAATGTGTTATCTAAACAGTACAGCACACAGAGGGTCTATAGCTTCTCTCATGGGAATCGATGTGAGGCTTGCATTAGTGTGGATGGTGTAATCTACAGAAAGAAAACAGCCAGATAACTGCCGCATGTCAAGCCAAGAAATGAACGGGAGTGCCAACCAGCTTCACTTCCAAGGAGACTCAGTGAAAGACAATCAAGTGCCATCCTTTTCCTTCTGTTAATTTATGCTTAAATTAAAATAAAAAATCCCCCGTGTTGCTGAAAAGGGGTTTTGTTTCAACAAATGATACACTATAAATCCCATTCAGTAACTACTATTGAATATGACTCATGACAAAACTACCGTTGCTTGCCTTCCAGTGACTGGTGTCACAGCTCTCTCTTGTGATTCCTGTGCACTAGTTGCATCTGCTCCAGCTCATGACAGGCTCCCTCTCTTTTGTGTCTGGGCTTATCTGATACAACTCTGGTCTCCCAGCAGTCACAGTGATTTGCAGCAGTAAGCAGGACACCTCTCGGTGGAGATGATGTGACGTGTTCAAATCCCTCCCACGGGCATTGCCTTAAATGAAAATCTTTCTCGGGAGATTCTGATGTGTGCCCCTCTGCCCTGCCTTGTAAACTCCTCCCACTTTTGAAAAATCACCCATATTTTCAAATATTATAAACCTCCTCTCCCTTTGAGACCCTGTCATCTTTGAATGCATACAGAGACTTTATGTTTTTTCTACATGCTGATGTTCTAGAACATGACATGTGTGCTAGATGCGCCGAAAAATGCACCAAGAAATGCACTAGTATCTAGAACTCACTCTTGACTTCTTTTCATTTTTACAGCGATGAAGGACTTACATCTGTCTGGCAGCTTGGTTGTGATCACCACCATAAGAAGGTGGTTTGGGATTAAAAGGCCAGGGGGAAAGAAGGATGCTTCTCTTTGGATTATTTGCTTAGAAATTCTAGCCAAAGCCAGTGAGCCATAGATCAAAGCAGTGTTTCATCAGCGATATTAATGGCGGCTTCAGGTCTGAGTCAGTGACCTGGACCTTTCATTCACTCGCTGTCAGGAAAAGGGAAAGGAGAGGTCAGGTCCCTGCTGGGCTGAGACTACATTCCCCAGCACCTGAAACAATTAGCCTCGGGGGCTGCGGGAGTCTCAAGCGCTTCATCTACCTCGAAAAGTAAATGACCAGACGACATCAGGGGATGCTTCTGGGAAAGAAGCTTCATCCCACAGGGGATGCTTTTCGTGCTCCCCCACCACGTCTGAGGACAGGATCAAGGCCATCATCGGTCAGATGCCGGAAGTGTTGGCTGCTGATGGCTCACAGCCAAGCCTCTCCAGGAGTCGTCCTTGACGTGAGATTGCTTTCGCTCATGTGGGTAGGGAGCAGCCTGCCTTTGCACAGTGCAGGGCCAGGCCTGGGGAAAGGTAAGAGAGGAGCTGCTCTCCTCAGCTGAATGTAGAACGTCAGATTCTGTGATGACCAAAATATCACAGTTCCCCACAGCAATATCATCAATATGGATAAGTTTCTCTTTTTGCCAGAGACTCGGATATGTCTCCACGAAAACACTGATCTCATATTTATGTACAGATTTTAATGTCTTCTACTTTGTGATTTTTCATGATTTATATTTTTTTAACAATAATGTGTTAATACATTCACATTTTGGCTAATGAATGTTTGGATGGGCTTAACTTTTGCCTCCAAGCAAGTGCCTCACTCACCCACTTTAACCTAGCTCTACTGGGTTGCTTTGTCAGGGACAAAGGCCTGTCTCCTTTGATTTAAAAAGGCCAACCCTGAAGGGCCACTCCAGCAGCAGAGAGGCCCCTGGAGATCAGCAGAAACCTGCTTCACAGTCCAGTCCTGCTTCTTAACATCCCCCCCCACACTCCCCCCGACCCCCGCTTTCTCACATTAGTGTTACTCCCAAAGCTGCTTCTTCAGGTAAACCCCTGCCTGTTTCCCCTTAGATGGTACCAGGCAAGAGAAATGAATATGGAGCTTCAGAGAATCTGGGAAACTGTCCAAGGTCCCACAGTCCCCACGTGCTGAGAACCCAGGTTTGTCTCACCTAAAGTCCTCACACGATCCTGTAGCCTACTTCCGGCCAGAAGAATGGCCACAGTCCAAAGTCAGAGTCCTGCCGTTCTCGCAGCCCATCCTGACGCGCTGCTGCCGTAAGGTTCTGTGATTTCCAGGTTGTCAGCCTTGTAAGAAGCAGAATGATGCTCTTTCCCAGAGATGTCCCCATGCTAACCTCTAGAATGCGTTAACTGACAGGACAAGAGAGACTGCAGGGGTGACTGCATTAATGGGGAGGGCACCTTGTTTTGTTGACAGGGAACCACACTACACGCACCGGCTCCTAACTAGGGAAAGAAGGAGATGGAAGTTAAGACAAGATATGATGGCAGAAACCAGTTGGAGTGATGAGACCATGAGCCAAGAAAAAAATAAATTGCAAGTGGCTTCTAGAACCTGATGAGTTCAAAAGAACAAACTCTACATTAGAGCTCCCAAAGGAAGACAGCTTGGCCCTGCTTTCAATCCTATAAGACCCATTTCAAACTTCTGACCTAAAATAGAGAAAAATAAACCTGCGCTGTTGGGAGCTAACCACTGTGCAATGATTTTCTCAGAACAGCAGTAGGAAACTGGTACAGACCCCACCGCCTCCCCCGACAAGGGCAGTGCTTTTTATCCTGACATCAGGGCTTCACTCCATTCATTCTGACTTGATCCTCAACTTGAGGGGAACCCTAATGTAAGAAGAACCAGAGACAGGTTCAACGAAGACTTCTCAGTTGTACAATATTAGACATTTTAAAAAAAGAGCTTGGCTGTGTGAAAGGATTGATTATCGGTACTGGTGCAGATGGCCATGTTCTTCCGACAGATGGAAGTCTAGGATAGGCGGGATATCTACATGGAGGCAGCAGGATGATTGACATAGAAAGGCATAAGCACAATCCAGGAACTCTTTATACAAGGACTTTTTTTTTCTTTCCTGATTTCTCAGTAATATTTTTCCCTATTCTTCAATAATAAGGTCATGTTGTTTTTCTTTGAATAATATTTTACAAGCATATTTTCTTTACTTTTCTGTTTTTGTAATATTTGTCCAGTACTCAGAATACTGATTGTCCAGAACTATTCAGTGTGTGGTGGTGGAAGACAAACATTCTTATTATTTTTGTATGGAACCAATAGTTCTGTTTTTCTCTTGTTCCTTGCTGCACTGGAAGAGGGTCTATTTTCAGATTCTCTTGTAGTTGAGCAATAAAAGACTGGCCTGGGTTCATGTTAGACGTTTGGGCTAAAGGACATCAAGGTTTATTACACAAAAACTGGATGTTGGAGATTTTTTATATGAGTAATTATGAAAATAAAAAATTTCTTGCATAAGAGCCACAACAGGAAAATTTGGAGCATTAAGAAAATATCTAAAACATAAAACTTCAATAAAGTAAGAGGTTCTTCTGTGGAAACAGGTGAAGAGAGAGGATAGTCTGCTGTGTATATGAATTGAGAGAGACAAAGAGAGGTGGTCATAGTTTTCTAGTTAAATGGCTAGGACTTTGAGTAACCTTGCAATGATATTTTGCTCTAAGGATGTGTCAGCAAGGTGCAGTTCTACAGTGGAGTCATTACCAGGCAGAGCCCTAGAATCCATCCAGAGAATTATCTCTTCCTCCCTAAGGGCTCAGCATCTTCACTTGCCTCCTGCCTCTTCTGATAAGTTCACTTTACCAGATAGCATCTTGTTTGTGTTGACCTCCTGAAGGAGTGATGCTCATCTATCTCCTTGAATTGTGCTTCCTTGTTTGACTGATGGTAGCTCACAATGCCCCAGGGCAGACATATGAGCCCAAGAAGATGACAGTGTTATTATACACACTTGGTAAATGATATAATAGGGAATCCTTAGGGTTCAAAGAAGCCAGCCTGATTTGATCCTCTCCAAGTTTCTTCTCATCTTTCAAAATAGTTGAGATGGTAGTTAAGGTGCATTTTTACATAATGATTAAACAATGTGTAAATATAAAACTCATAACACAGTAAGAGCAATACAAAGTCCAAACAGTTCTATATCAACACAGTACTGAAATGCAAGCATAGGAATCTTTATGACTGTCTTTGGTTTGGAAAGTGGAAAGCCTTGCAATAGTCCTAGTAGAAGGCAGACATCTTGTAGAAAGAAAATAAATGGAATTACAATGTAGAGGCAGGTATGCTGGTTCATTTGGGGGTGTGGGGGTGCTATGGCAAGAAGGTCATACCCTTGAGTCCATCCTGAGCTTCTTAATAAGACACTGTCTCAAAAAGATGACAAAAAGGGCCAGAGAGATAGTTCAGCAGTTAAGAGCAGTGGCTGCTCTTCTGGAGGAACCAGGTTCAATTCCCAGCAGCCATATGGCAACTCACAGCCATCTGTAACTTCAGATCCAAGGGATCTGGTGTCTTCTTCTCACCTCTGCAGTCAACAGGCACACACACGGTACACAGACATATGTGGAGGTAAAACACCCATTCCCATAAAAAATAATTAATTAATAAAAAGGAAACTCACTTTATACGAAATTACAAAATAAATAATTTACCATACTGAAATTTGCTATTTTAATGGAAGTGAATATTTTCTCTATTTCTAATTAAAATATGTTTTTTATATGTAGATGATCAGCTATGCCTGGGAATAGCTATCAGACATAGCCCTGAGGAGAGAGAGGTATCAAAGAATCAGGCAGCATGGTTCTAGCGGACACCTTGGGACCTAGCAACTTTCTTGTCTGTTACTGTGGACCCACGTAAATTGTCGCCCTCGCTCCTGTCTACCTTAGTGGGAACTGGGAACCCAAGGACTGTCTACGGCGCAGTGGTTAACTTGGCAACAGGAAAGCAACGCCGTGTCTGTGAGCATCCGAAAGGACGGCTTTGCCACGTGTGAGGGCCCGCTGCTTGGCCCAGTGCTTAGCACTGAACAGGCCTTCACCTGAATTGATAAACAGGCTAGCTGGGTGAATGAATACAAACATGAAGGAACATTAAAAAAAAAAATGCAGTCCTCTCCACATCTAATTTGGGAGACATTTGAGTTTACTCTGAGGTAACAGTGAAAACCTTTATGTATCTGTGAACCTGATTATCTGTTTATTTGGAAGAACATGTTTATGTATGTGTATATGCAAACTTGTATATGGATTGGTCATGTATGTGTATATGCATACTTATATATGGATTAGTCTATTTTCTGTTGCTATAATGAAATACCTGAGGATGGGTAGTTTATGAACAAACAAAGCTTACTCAGAATGCCGTGTTAGAGGCTGATGCTCAGTTATGGACAGTACCATTTTGATCTGGCCACCAGAGATCAGAGACTAAAACAGGAAGCCAGAGGCAGGGGTGGGGGTCAGTCTGGATTTTCAGAGAGAACTACATTAATCTCTTCAGAGGGGAATGTTTAGGTGAACCGATCACTTTTCACTAGATCTCACATCTTCAAGTTTCCACTACTTTTTAGTGTCAGCATGCTAGGGAACATGACTTGAGCAAATGAGCACTCACATGAGTGCTCAAGTGCCCTTAGGTGGGGCATTACCCTATATAAAATTGTTTATATGTATATACAGATGTATGTATATGCACATTGGTGAATGGATGTGGTAAGTAAATCATATTCTCTGAGCTCTACCCCTCATTTCTGAAACAAAAGAACTGGATTCAGTAATCTGAAAAGTTAAGAGGCATATAGGCATTCCCTAAGTTATGACAGTGGCTTGTTAATCACCAGAAGACATACTGTTGTTAGCTATGAGTGCCCAGAAAAGGCATTTCGGAAATGTTTACATGTTGCACATTATATCACTGCCAGCAGCACTGTGCATTCCATTAGGAAACTGCATTTGGACATAGTTGCCCCTTTCTTTTCACTACATCCATAAAGGTAAGTTATTCAGTACCTAGGCTGTACTAGAAATGCTCATTTCTGCACAGTTTAGCTGAAAATTTCCTGGTGCCACCCGGCTCCTGCGGTCCCTCAGCTGCTCAGACCCAAATGAATACACAAAGGCTTAATATTAATTAAAACTGCTTGGCCATTAGCTCAGGCTAACTACTGACTAACTCTTACACTTAAAATCAGCCCATTTCTGTTAATCTATATGTCACCACGTGTTCCGTGGCTTTACCTGTGTGCCATTACATGCTGCTCCCTGGACAGCAGGCTGGCGTCTCCTGACTCAGCCTTCCTCTCCCCAAAATTCTCCTTGTCTGCTTATCCCGCCTGTATTTCCTGCCTGGCTACTGGCCAACCAACACTTTATTTATCAACCAATCAGAGCAACACATATTCACAGCATACAGAACATATCACAGCAGTACAGAAACAAGATTTAGCTGGAAAATATAAGTAAGAGGTTTTTTTTTTTCTCTTTGAAATGGGTCTGGGGCTTACCCTCAAGGAGTGCAGTGTTCAGTATGCACAGAGGATGACATGGTAACCGAGCTGTAAAAAGGTGAGTCAGCTACAGTTAGGTTCCTATGTGGGTGTGCCCTTCTAGCTGGGGTTGCATTATTACTCCCGAGTAAGCACAAGGCAGGGCATTTACCCCCTGCTCTGTGAGCACCTCCTGCTCACAACACACCCTACCAGCAGGTCAGTGTTGAATCAGCCTGCTTCCCATCTACCAGCTTGTTTGCATGTCAACAGTCTACTCTTGAGTACCATCTCAAACACCAGAACACAGAGGCTTCAAAAGCCGAGAGAATTTGCCCCAAGTCACACCGCTCAGAAGGGGCTGAGGATAAAAACCCAGGTTGTCTGATTCCAAAGCCTAAGATGCTTCTGGGGCCTCTCTGTTCTCATCTATTAGAGGCAGGACAGACGAGCACAAGGCAGTGTGCCGCACACTGTTCTAAGCCAGAAAGACGCTATTAAAATTATATTGATCTGAACCCAAATGTGCTCCTGAATGGCACTGTCTGCTTAGAAAATAACAATAGAGGATGGGTAAGAAATGGTTTTTAAAATTGTACATGTGTATTTTTACGATGTAAATCTCCAGCTGGCCCCTTCCATTTTGTTTTTAGTGCTGTTGAAAGGGCAGCGTAGCT
The DNA here is from genome assembly GCA_902168425.1 of Peromyscus attwateri. NCBI lineage: Eukaryota > Metazoa > Chordata > Mammalia > Rodentia > Cricetidae > Peromyscus > Peromyscus attwateri. The sequence goes on from CABHPP010149618.1 coordinate 10,004, forward strand.
TGTTTAGATCTCCCAGGCACTGATGTAGGTATTACTACTCTTTCCCCTTCTCGAACATGCCTTCTGTAGGGAACTTCTGCCACCCACTGAAGTTCAGTTCTCAGCTGTTGAGGGGTTCATTATTTTTTCAAGTTAGTGTGGAAAAGAGGGAACAGAGCGGGTTCCTCCCAGATGCCGATTTCTAGTCAGCATGCTGCTTGGGTTCCCTGGTTGAACATATTTCAGCCATCCTGTGCCTAAGGAGAAAAACACCACTCCTGGCTCAGGTCGCTATGGTAACCGATGCTCAGCAGGCAGTTGCTGTTTCATTTAACATCACTGGCTTTAAGAACTTGAGGGAAAGTATGCTTTCATATAAGAGAAAGGGGAAGCTGAGCAGTTTAATTAATGCATCTCAATCTAATGTAAGGAAACAGGTCACTTGCACTGTTTGACCATATCTCACCTAGTTCCTTTTTATGTCTGTATCAGATCTCAATCATCAAAGGACAGGATCTTTCTCTCATCATGTGTGAAGTGCACAAAATGGGCAGGAGAGGAGAAACAGGGGTTATGCTGGACCTTTTGCAAAGGATTTTTCACTTTATAAAGCCATCTCAGCTTGAGAGTATACAGAAGAATTGCTTTCTCTTCTCTCACCCACAAAGGAGGCCTGAGAGATGGGTTGCTAGGCAACCTCACACCGAAGTCTGGGGCGCTTTGAAATTAACATAGCTGACCTCCCCATCATCTCTGCAGCTATGCTATTCAAAACCATTTTATTAGTCTGTAGGACTCAAGAAAGTAGATATAAAATGTAAATACAAAATAAAGAATAGGGGAAATAAATCCTTTTCAAGTAAAGACCAAGATTCGCTCAATGAGCTAGGCAGCAGTCTGGAAGGATGGATTGAGGGGGGAAGTAGTGTTGACTGCTATAAATCAGAGACTCACATTTTTAATAATATAGGAAGACAATATTTTCCTCAGTATTCTTTTGGAGGTATTTATAACTGCCACGTAGACCATCACAACAGAATCTAAAAATACTTAGGGTCCATGGAAAAATAAATCAGTTTCTAATAATGCCATTCCTCTACATGTTTTTAAAAAAGATGCTCACCTTTCATTCTTCACCACATGGTGAGTTGTTTGAAGCTCCAGAGTCTTCTATTCTCTTTTCTGCCACTACATCGTTAATATGATACTGTTGGCGTGGGAAGAGAAGCAACTCATTTTGCAAGGAGGGGAACATTTAGAAGGAAATGGCAAAGCTGCTCTACGGAGCACAGCAGACACTCTAATCTGCAAGGAATTCTTTGGTGTGACTTTTTAAATGCTTCATGCCGCTAGGGTATGGTTATGGGGACATTTTAAGATAGGTTGCATTTATTAAAGTTGGTAGTGTGTGTGCTGGGCAGGGAGGGCTGCAAACACATGGGCTTCGGTGGGTTTTGTGTTTGTTGTGGATGTTGGGATGAGGTAATTCTGAAACACATTTTAGTTGGCTTAATGAGAAATGAATGTGTTAGGATCCAGGGTTTGGGTATGAAGACTCATGTAAATAATTCTGGAGGAAGCAAGAAGCTCTGTGGAATGATTTGGAATTGTTGGAATTAATGTGATTTTATGATTCCTAAAATATACATGTATACATGAAAAGAAGTACACCTATGTGATCCATGTATATTTGTATTTATGCATGTATACATGTTTACTAACTGCAGAAAGGGCACAATATTACACCCTGGGATCAAAGAACAGATTTTTGTATCCATATTTCAATTACTTTTTACATTTGTTTGTTGTGTAAATGTGTGGGTACAAGGGTTCTTCTACGTGTGTGTGGAAAACGGAGGACAACCTGTAGGTGTCAGGTCTTGCCTTCCATCCTGTTGGTTCTAAGGATCAAATTCCAGTCATCAGATTTGGCAGAAAATGCTTTCAACCTGCTGAGCTGGCTGTTTCTTCTCCTACCTCAGATTTTAATTTCAAATACCAACCCCAGTAAAGGGAATCATGTCTTTTCAGTTTTGTTGAAATGACACAGAATGGAAATGGTTGGATTCCAAGGCCTGGGCAGAGTAATTAAAAAATGATCTAGGGGACCTCCTCACACTGCAAAGTAAGGAAGTACGTGCACACACATACACACACACACACACACACACACACACACACAAACGCGCGTGCACAAATGATGCTGTGTATCACAAGGACACAGGAATCAGCTGAGGGGGCTTCAGCTGGCCAAATCTGAAAAAACTTGAGCACCAGAATTATTAAAAACATTAACAAATTATGAAGGATCCTGAAAACCTGTAATTCATGAGCCTACAGGTTAAATTACACATTTAAAATGGACATAATATTCTTAATATGGTAAACTGCTGATCACCGACTGCTGTACATTAGTGGAGAAAGGGGTGATGTTAGAATACTATCTTTTATGATCATTGTGAGGAAATGGGATCAGACAAGACTGACAACACAGGGAGGGGGGATTTTGGAAGAAGAGCAGGATGTCTATGTGATCCCAAAGTGTCAATTTACAGATTTATAGTTGCAAGGAGAAATGAAGCTATACATGGAGAACTCTGAGTAATCAAAGCTAATTCACCTGCCATGTGTGTTTGAGATGTGATTCTCTGAAGATAAAACACTCATGTTCTGTGATGGCCATGGATGCTTATGATCTCAAATGAAATTATCAGACAAACCCAAAATAAGAAGTATTATAGCACAAATGTTCAGGGGATGTAGTGGACTGCAGTTATCTAGACTATGCATGGCATAAAAGACAGAGAAAGCTTGAAATTTAAAGATTGATTTATTTTATGTATGAGTGCTCTATCTGCACTTAAGACTTTATGCCAGGAGAGGGCATCAGATCCCACTACAGATGTTGTTGAGCCGCCATGGGGGTGTTGGGAATTGAACTCAGGACCTTTGGACGAACAGCCATCTCTCCAGCCCCCAAGTTTGAAATTTAAACAAGGCTAAAAAGACAGAGTCTGACCAGAGAGCGGTTCTTAATCCAGGGAGTGGGGGAGGACCCTATGGGTTCAATCGGTAGTAAGAGGTGAGACGGTATTGTATCCATTCTGAATTTCCTACTGTTGATAATGGCAGGAAGTTGACAACATAGGCAACTATCTTCTTAGGGAAGAACTAATTCAGGGTAGAGGTGTGTGTACCTCACATACTACTCAACCCATTCTCAGGATGCTCCGACAGAACAAGCCATGTTTGTTTATACATGGTTTGTGTAAATGTACATACAATTTGTGTTTATGCAGAGAGATAAAATATTAGCGATACTAAAACAAGTATCTGGGTAAATATCTGTTGTGGTGCTGGGAGCCTCTGCTGTCTTCTCATCCATACAACTCTCTGTAAATCTGAAATTCTTTCCAAATGAAATGTTGATTAAAAAATTCGTATCTGTTTGTGGAAAAAGTAATTTATACTGGAATGCAAATGAATGCTAAACATTTTAAGAAACATACAAAGGGCTGGAGTGATGGCTTAGTGAAGCCTGAGGACCTGAGTTCCATCCCCCAGAAGCCACATAAATAAACTGAGCCATGATGATACCACTCTTATAAGCCAGTACTGGAGAAAACAAGACAGGTGAATTTCTGGGGCTGGTCAGCTGGCTTAGCACACTTGGCAAGTTCCAGGACAATGAGACACTTTGCTTAACACAAACAAATATCAAACCATAAAATGTATGGATGGTTCCTAGGCATGAAAGCCAATGTTTTTCTCTGGCCCTATGTGCCTGAATATACATACAGACATGCACATGTACACACATCCAACACCCATGTGCATGCACATACACAACACAAACATACAAACACACACACACACACACACACACACACACACACACACACACGACAGAGAAATACACAAATAGCCGACACATCCAACAAGATTTGTGTTTTGACTACAGGGAAATGACACCAGGATACAGGCCCATGTCCTATCTCTTGTGTGGCATGTGTTCACTCATTTTAATTGTGCATGTGCATGTGAGTGAGTGAGTGAGTGAGTGTGTGTGTGTGTGTGTGTCTGTGATTCTTGTGTCAAAATATCTTCTGCACTTTGTCATTTCAGTCTTGGTGAGAAACTAATAGAAATTTCCAATAAACACGGTTACCAGGCAAGGGTTTTCATATATCGAATCTGTTGATTTCAGTGACCTCACTTTAACCGCCTGGGAACACTTCCGCAGGTCAGTATTTTGGCAAACCACTTTTCCTGAGAGCAGGTAAGCTTAGTGAGCCTTTCAATGAGAGCTGAATATGAGTGGGCCGCTGCTGACTGCACCAGAGCACCTGTCCTGCTGCAAGTGTTTTCTCAGGCTCTTACGTCACTTCCGGCATTAAAAATACAACTAGGCTGCCTTGGGCGGAAACGGAAGTAGTAATTACCTTCTTAAAATATCCTTGTTTTCTTAAAAACAGTTAAAGATTGTCAAAAGATTTTGTTTGAAGGAAGATAAAAATAACACACACCATCTGAAAGCAGGCTGGTTTACGGATTGTCTTCTCTTCCCAGGTTAGCCCCTCGGAAGGAGGCATTCAGAACCCCACTACTCAGCTTTCCTCACGTATGGGCTCAGATTGCATTCATGGGCACTGTGCCAGATTCACTGATGAGCACTCTAAGGCAGATTGTAAAGTGAAGCGTTCTTCTCAAAAACATCTGGTTCTGGAGGAAAAGTATTAGGAGTTAGGTGACACATTCTTGCTCATAACTATGATTTATCAAGCCACACAGTGCCACACTCTCCCTGCCCCTAGCTCAAATCTGGCAGGCAGACTTCCAGCAGCCACAACCAGGAACGTGGAGGTAAGTGGGAAAATCTTCGAGTCCAAGCCAGAGGCCAAGACTCCAGTTTATGCAGGACAAGGGGCTGCCCTTTGGTCAAAGACTATTTTACTCATTATAAAACAGCTAAAGCCCATTAGCATAACAGTTCCTCTGGCCACCTTTGTGTGCACCATCCCCTTTTGAACGTTTGTTTCTTCATTTTCTTTACAAAAATTGTCCAGCTCTCAGACTCATTCTTCTAAAGTTCCCGCACCCCACTGTTTTCCTGCTTACATTTCAACATCTTCATTTCTTGTACCTTCGGTATTGATTGGCTTTCCCCATAAATATCTCAATATACCAAATACTTCTATTTTAAAAAGTAATCAGACAAACCAAAACTTCTCCTACCTCCCTTTCTTTCCTCTGCCTTCTATTTATATATTAGCTATCTAAATATCTATTCTGTCTCCTGATCCTTGCTTCCATTCTCAGGGTGTCACTAATCTCCAAGTAAGGTTTGCCCAAACTTGAAAAGGGGTCTCCTCCTCCTCCTCACTCAAGGAGCCAGTGACATGTGAGATTATTTATGCCTTCTCCTCAGGATGCATCGCATAGCCTGGTGTCGTGGCCTTGAAAGACTTTAGTTATTTCCTCCTCCAATTCATTAAATGTGGCAGGGTCATCACTAAAACTCCATTACTACCGCAGAGACCCAAGGTGAGAGAACTGGCTTGCTCACGGGTCTTTCTGGATTCCCAAAGATGTGCTCTGTGCCCCTTTGGGCGAGAAATTCTTTGTGTGATCCTTCAAGGGCTCCCTGTTCTGCCACTCTGCTGTTACTGCACCCAGTGCCATTTTCTGGAAGTCTCCTTTCTATCTTCTGGCAATCAAAGGAAATGAGAATATATTTTATAGAAACAATTAGAAAAATTTGACTTAAGAATTGAATGTCACCTTTTTCCTAATCATATTTGCCAAGAAAATAGCTTTGAACAGTGAAAAGGAAGTTTGCAAAGGTTGTCCTCTGAAAATTACATTTAAAATGTCCTATTTTTAGTATAAATATATATATATATATGTATATGGATTATATATATTCAGTTTTGTGTGTATGTGGTGACCATTATATGTGAGTCTGGTTTTATTTATTTTTTTGGCAAATGGGTATATAACTTCAACAATTATACTTTTCCAGCTTTTACAATTTTGACAATTAAATACCTTTGGAAAACATTTACTGAGTGTTTGAATGTATTTAATATCTACATAGCAATCTACCACTAGATAAATGTGAATACATTTGACCATTTTTTTTTAATGGAGGACAGTTTCAGTTCATTGACACCAAAAGGAAAAAAAAAGAGCAATGCTGCCTCCCCCTCCCACCCCCCATCCCTGAGTATTCCCAATGGTGCCTCTCTAAACAGGACAGTTGGTCAGGGGACAGACTCTCACTTCTGCTGCCTTATCGACCGGCCGTGCACAGGCACAGCACTAGCCCTGCTATGCATTATTTATCCAGAACTCAATCAGCCCCAACAGTGCCACGTGAGTCTGTCTGAAATCACTCGTCTTCTTTGGTCCCAAAGTAGTGTGGCTCGTCTCAGATTCTTGATTCTTACCTACGTGAACCCTAGTCCAAAGTTCAACCTCAATTCCTCCACCATTCATGCAGGAAGGCCCTCCCAGGCTTGCTCTGGGTTGATTCTGGGGGAAGAAAGCTATTCCTCCAGGGTACCCCCACTTATCACACTAGACTTGTTAAAAGTCAAAGCACAATAAACTTCCCAACACTTCTTTTTTCCTGAGGGCATGTATTGAGATCCAGGCTCCACGGAGCTTCTTCTACCTGTTGGAAATTGGACTCTTCTCCATCCTGAAGGCAGGCACAAACTTCTACTCAATGTACCACAGTTGTTTAAGTTGCAGTTTGGAATGGTAACTGCCTAGTCTGAGCTCCAAATTTCACATACCTGTGACTTATAGATGTCACAAAAAGTCAACTCTTAGTGAAGAAAAAAAAAATCTAGGGCAGTCAATGCTGGAGTTTAGCTAGGGCGGCAGGAGCCAGAATGGTGGGCTGGTTACATTAAACTGAGCCTGGATATGGCAGTGGCTTTTCCAGAGTGATAACAACAATAATGAAAGGAGTAGGCCACCCAAGGGACTGTAAACCCCAACGCCCACCCTCAGGCATACACTTCCTCCATCAGGGCTGTACTCCTAAAGGTTTCATAATGTTCACAAACAGCACTACCAACCGGGGAAAAGGTGTACAGATACATGAGTCTGGGGTGGGGATATTTCTCATTCAAGTCACCACATGCACACGCTCAGTCTTTGTTAAGGAAAGAATAGGCATAGTTTGGAAGTTGAGGGGGGCAGAAGAGCCAATTAGGAGTCTCAGTACTGGGGAAGACTAATTCTCTCTTAGCAGTTGTTATCAGAGTTTTATGAAATGCTATAATTGCAATTTGGTGAAGAATGATTAAAATTTCCTAGCACATAATTGGCAGTAAAGGGACACTGAAGTCATAGAGATGTGATCCTCAAAGTAATCTAATTTAAAGACAAACAAATTATTAAAATATTTTATTGCAAGTGAAAATAAAATCAAGGACTATTATATTTCTAAAGAATTTAAAAAGATGTAGAAGAGACACTGAAAAGAACACTAAGGACTGAGCTGGTTGAGATTAGGGTGTTTGGTGTAAAAAAGCTGAAGCTGGCTATGGAAGAGAGCTATCGCCTGGGCAGGGCCTCCTGCAGCTGCCCTCCCGGTCTGTGCTCTGCGAGTCCCTGAGGACTGAAAGCAGTTTTCAGCCTTCCTCACCAGGCCAGTGTCTGGGATACATTAGGTACATTAGACTCACTTCTGTGGCTTCTGCTTAAAAACTGCTGCAAGGGCTTACCCATTTAGACAGGTTTCAGGAGACGGTCACCTAAGATGACATCACACTAGCTTCGAGAGTAGGAAGTACGAACATAACAAAGGAGGCAAAACCCACTTTTATAGTGTCCCAGGAAAGGGTTTTCTAAGAAAAGCCATTCCTTCAATATTCTTACGTAACACTGCAGAGTGCCCTGTGAGATTACCTTTATTTTACAAAACAACATATCTTTAGAGTTCTGAGAAAAATGTCAACCAGATATTCACAAAATCTTTATTAAAATATACATTTAAAATACTTATTCTTTTTTCATAAATTACATGAGATTATATCACAAACTATAATAAAAAATTTAACAGGTAACCGGAGACTTTAAATAGGATTGTTGAAAATCTATATTCTTTAGAAAAGATATATCACGTAGACTTTAACAAAAATATCCTCTGTAGACATGAACTAGCCTTTATCACAGAACTACCTCATTTGCGCCTAATGGAAGAGAGCAAGGCCAGCTCTCACCAGCCTCTCCACCAGCAAACACCACAGACACAGCGTTTGTCCACGGACAGCAGCAGCCTCTGCTGGAGAAGAGGGGACACGCTTTTGTGACACAGTGTCAGCTGGAGCTGGGTGTACTGCAAAGGCTGCTGGACTCCTGCTCAACAGTTTAACAAACTAACGAACACAATCATTTTCAAGGTCTTAATGATGCACGGGCCTTATCAAGAATATCCTTTCTGATTTTGGGGTAAGCTGGATGTGCTTCAAGAACCTGGGGAAAGAAAGCCAAAATAACTTGTAATGAACTGTTGAGAAAGGGGGAGCTCTGATTCTTACTATAAATGGGCATTACGGCCAAGAGTCCACCGTATTAACACTGTAACTCTAACAGTTTGCAAAGGTAATCATAGCTGTAAAGTGGGACTCACAGATGAGCAAATAAGAGCATCAGAACACGGAACCACATATGGAAACATCCCACACACACTTCCTAAACAGATGACTTAGAGGACAACTTATAATACTGCTGTAACTTAGCTACTTGTGATGTCTAATAAACCCTGGGAGAGTGACATTAGCAGGAAGCATACATCAGATTTTCCTGGACTGATTTTGGAACATTCAGATTCCTGGGAACACTATGGCTAAGAGTGAGGAGCTATTCATTTAAAAAGATAGAACTCTACAAGCGATTCTAATGCACAGCCTGGCTTTAGTGTCCACTTTTACCCTTAGTGAGATTCTAAAGCATGGCCTTACTGTGGCGGCGTCCACAGTTACCTTAGTGAGAAACACTGCCTTGTAGGAGTTGGCAGTCAACGGCACCCCCTAGCCAGATGTTTACTACAACAATGATGGAACATAACTATCTGACCTAAGGGACATAAGAAAACTGTAAGGAGTTTATTCTGAACTATCGCCTTGCATGGAGGACCACTGAGACACGGCAGGTACAAAGGAGCTGTGGAAATTCTAAACCTGGAAAGAGCTTAAATATGTTATTTTAATTGTGGGATTTTAATGGAATGAAATGCAGAAGTATTTTCTAAATTAAGGAATATTTTTATCTGTAATTTATAAATCAAAATTCTCTAATAAATAGATTTAAATATATTCACAAAAAGTTCCACTTAAAATAATGACCTGGGAAACCAATACTATTTTCAAATGTGTACCTGGTACCTGCAGAGGGCAGAAAACGATGGTGGAGCCCCTGGAACTGGAGTTAGAGATGGTTGAGAGCTGCACATAGTGCTGGTAACTAAACTCTTGGTCCTCTGCATGAGCAGCAAATGTCCATAACTGCTGAGTCATCTCTGCAGGCCTTCAAATCCTTCCAAACTGGGTTTTGCTTAACATGTTTTCCCTGCTAGCCTATGTCTTTAAATTGACACAAACACTTTACTATTGGAACTCCAATTATAAACACATCCTTGTTTTAAATAATTTTTTTTTTGATTTTTCAAGACATGGTTTCTCTGTGTAGCTTTGCGCCTTTCCTGGAGCTCGCTCTGTAGACCAGGCTGGCCTCGAACTCACAAAGATCCACCTGCCTCTGCCTCCCGAGTGCTAGGATTAAAGGTGTGTGCCACCACTGCCTGGCTGTTTTAAATAAATTTATTTTCTAAATTTTGAACTGAACACTGATAATTTCTCCACAATTTAATTAATAAACTAGCTACAGGACTGCATCTTCTCTTTCTTTCTATTCAATGGCATTTTGAGAGTAAAAGAAAATTGTCCATTTGTACTTTGAGTTATGAGCCTTAACCTTGAAGAGCTGAGCCACCTCTCCAGCCTCCCCCTGTACTACTTAAAGAAACTGTAATTAAAGCATTTACCTGGTGACATATGTCAATTGCATCCACATATCGTTTTGCTTTTAAGTAATTAAATGCCAATTTGTATCCTGTTAAGACAAAACAAAATGATACAGTGATTTATGTTTTTTTCTTCCTCTTTTGTTGACTTATTAGGGAGGACCTAAGGGAGGCTGCTGGCCATACCAGCACAGAGAAAAGTGACATGCTATTATAAAGCAAAGTGAAATTAAGAAGAGCAAGCAGAAAAGAACAAAGCTGGAAAAAAGAACTGCAGTGAATACCTGTTGTGAGAGACATTCCACAGTGTGGTTTCTTTAACTTACTAAAAAGGTCTCATTGACTTCAGGTTACAGTAAAAGCTCATCACAAGGCAGTAAAACACAACATACCCACTGATTTATACAGTAGAGGTTCACTTAGTACTCATTAGGGAAACTGATTCCTGTAGTCAGCTTTCGATTAGGAGAGGAAGTACCTTATTTAAGCAATTGCATGAGTAAATAAATAATTTTAAACAGAGATAAATTCCATGAGAGAAAGATCCAAGCCAAGACCCAATCCAAGAAAGCCATAGCAGGAACCTAAACCACAGGAAGAGGGTGTTGGGGTGTTTGAAATGAAAGGGTAAGTCCTAAGCTGACCTAGGCTGGGAATCAAAAACACTTTCTCTTCAGGTGGGGGTGGGAGGCTGGATGACTGCATATGTTAAGACCAGTGGTAAGACACATAAGAAACCAAACCACTTCAGAGTCCTTGCTTAGAAGACAGCAAATCAGAGAGCAGCACAGGTGGGTAGATTAGTCATCAGATATCCAATTAATGAAGAGCAAGTCTTGTCACAATTATGCATACAGAGATGCCACTCTTCTAGTGTTGTCAATTAGAAGTTTTAAGACATTCAAAATGATTATTGCTCTCCTACAAGACTATTCCAAGAAAAAGAAAACTAAGATTACAATCTTTCCACTTCCTCTATCACAATGACCCCCAAGTCCTGAGAGGAGAGGGTGCAGCAGAGATGCCCCATTTAGAGCTGGGCATTTCTCATGCTCTTCTTATCTGCACCTTGGTCACTTGTGAGTTTGTGTGTTAATCACCATCTACTACCGCATGTAGAAACTTAACTGATGAGAGTTCAGAGGTGCATTAATCTATGGGGAGAGCAATAAGTCATTCACTAGGAGTCAGTTTAATACTCTGTCCATTTAGCAGAATAATTCTAATAGGTTGTCCTTTAGGGCCTATGACATGCTAACCACAGATTCTTGGCCCAACCATGGTGCCAAGTATGGGTTTCATCTTATGGAACAGGAATTAAATCCAATTAGAAAATGGTGGTTACTCCCATGACATTGTGCCACTATTGCATCAATGGATATGTCTTGCTGGAAAGTCATTATTGTACCTCATAGGCTTCACATCTGGGTAAAAATGATGATAACTTTTCTTCTCCAGTAGTGTGTGCATCAGTTTTCAGCACTATGAAAGCTAGCCAATAGAGAAGCTTCCATGTCAATGTTAACTTAATATCTCCAAGTTTGCTGACTCAAGTTTGTGATACCTTCAGCAATAGGGTAAAGTTCGGGAGAGTAACCAATAGCATTGACAATATCCTGTAATATTTAGGTGTCTATGAGACCTCATTGGCTAGTAACTCCAAAAGAAAAAAACCTAGGTGACAAATACAAGGAAACAAGTGTCCTCTGTATTCAACAGAGCCACTGTACATATGAATTCACAGTGGTTATGATAGCATACACAATCCCTGTGGAAACTCAAGCCTGACCAAATCGCAAGATGGAGGGAAAGGTGGACACAAATCCCAACATTAATGAGGAGTCATTAGCAACTGATAGCTGCTAGGAGAGAGAGAGTCAGTTTTCTTTAAGAGTGTTGCCATTGGTAGGTTGACACACTTCAGTGGAAGGCTACACATTATGAATATGTGGGCAGCACAAATTAGACTTAATAGGTGAAAGAGAGAGAGAGAGAGAGAGAGAGAGAGAGAGAGAGAGAGAGAACGAGAACACAAAGTTTGGTGGCTAGGGAAAGTTGGGGCAGGGGTGAATATAGTCAAAAATTACTGCTCAAAGAACTGATGAAAACCTAAAGAAGAGAAAGCTAAAAATAGGATAGCTATTTAACATTTGGCTACTTCATGAAATATAATTAATATAAAATAATGGATAATTATCGACATTTAATTTTACATCTTACAAACAGGAATGGGAAAATGAAAACATTGCTCATGAGCTCTAATGATTGAACTGTGTTGTTGCTTCATATCTGCTGCTGTGATAAAATACCATGACTAAAGCAACTTAAGGGAAGGAAGGGTTTACATGGCTTACAGTTCAGTTATAGTCCATCATTTCAAGGAAAGCAAGGCAGAACTCACAGCTGGTCATATGCTGGTCATATCACATCCATACCCAAGAACAAAGAGAGAACAAATGCATCTTTGCTTACTTACTCTCTGCTTCTTTTCCTCTTATTCTGCTCAGGGCACCCTCTATAGACAGTAGTCCTGCCCACATGGGCTGGGTTTCCCCATATAAAACTTTTAAGTGTGGAAGTGTGGGCTTCTGGTTTGCTGACTGTAGTGATTTAAAAGAAAATGGTCCCCTAAAGGGAGTGGCACTATTAGGAGGTATGGCTTTGTTGGAGTAGTGTGTTCTTGTTGGAGGAAGTGTGTCACTGTAAAGGCTTTGATATCTCAAATAGTATGCCCAAAAATACTCACTTCCTGCTGCCTGCAAGATGTAGAATGCTCAGCTCCTTCTCCAGCACCATGTCTGCCTGCACGCTGCCATGTCCTGCCATGATGATACTGGACTAAACCTCTGAAACTGGAAGCCACTCAATTAAATTTTTCCTTTATAAGAGTTGTTGTGGTCATGCTGTCTCTTCACAGCAATAGAACACTGACTAGGTGGATGTTGATTAACTTTGGACCCATAGGCACATTGCCCGAGTTTTGGGTTTTTCAGTTTACTTAACTGTTAGGGAAACAAGTCTTAACCTCTCATAGTAAAATCATATATATTTTTATGTCTATAGGTGATGTGCACCACTTGTATGTCTGGTTCCAGTGGAGGCCAGAGAGGAAGTCAGATCCCCTGGAACATGTGAGCCATCATGTGGGTTCTGGGGATCAAGCCTGGAACCTCTGGAAGTGCAGCCAGTGTTCCTAACTGCTGAGACATCTCTCTAGTCCCTCTTAGCACAACCTTAAAGATTAAATAGTAATCTTATTATGAAATATTTTTAAAAACTTTGGAGTACCACAGAAATAATAGCAATTTTTTCTGGAAAACAAACTCTATATGACTAAAATCATAACTTCAATGTTAGAAGTCAATAAGGTTATCTTGAACAAAAACAAAATGAGAAAGGAAATAAAGGGCTAGGAAGCACAAGGAACATGTGCAATACAGGCACACTACATCTCTCAAAAGTGTACACACTCAATTATAGGGCAAGCAGGAGAAAGAGAGAGTGAACCAGCAGTCTAGTGCAGGTGTGAGTGGATCCTCCCCTCACTGGCTCTCAGTTCTTAGTGTTCTTCTAGTTTAAAATGATATTTCACTTTAAATGTGTTCTTGTGCATATTTATACAAGGTATACAACTATATATACTCTATGTGAATTATAAATATATTACTGGCATATCTATTTTAGTGCCATTTGCAGTGACAGCACCCGGTTCTGAATTCTATGGAAACAGTATGTAATTTCAAGGGTTTTTTGACAAGTGAAAGTGAAGCGCACTGTTAATTTGGCCAGTCAGATTGGAGTAGTGAATATAGTGACAGTCTGAAGGGAGAAACTCAGTAATTGAAAATGTCAGAGGATCACCCATGGACGGAACACTGGGAGGGCCGCCAAGATCATGTATAAACTACAATAATGTAAGGAAAAAGCTGGGGAGTTGGAGTCTCTGTGTTTTCCAAAGCTTTCCAAGGAACAGAGTATATAAATAAATTGGAAACATTTTACTCTGGAGGAATAAATTATCAAAATTATTTATATTTTATGGGTATTTAAAAATTTTCCACGTTACAAGGTGACTCTATCTCCTATGATGTATAATACCAGGGGATGAAACTTTCTAAACAATCATTAGTTCCTGCACTTTGTCCAATCCAGTAATTTAACAGATCCTAAAGAAACACAAGTCAGGGCCAAGTTAAACAGATGGCACTGAGTGTAAGGAGGATTGTCTGACTGCAAGTCAAACATTGTAACACAGCTGTTAAAGACTGGAGCCATCTTAGGCTAAGTTAATAACTTGAGGTCACCTAATCTAATGCAAATATCAACGCCCTTATACTTAGAATGAGCCAAACCATCTGTAGAAACACATCCACATGCAGTAACACAGATCAGAAGGGACATAGCAAATAAAGTAATTTTTCATGCTTTGTGACCACAGAAACTCTTTCTCCATCTCTCTCTCTCTCTCTCTCTCTCTCTCTCTCTCTCTCTCTCTCTCT
>CABHPP010149618.1:24530-41168 GCA_902168425.1 Peromyscus attwateri
TCTCTCTCTCTCTCTCTCTCTCTCTCTCTCTCTCTCTCTCTCTCTCTCTCAACTATAAAAATCCCATCAATGTTTTAAGGGAGAGCAGGTAAAGTCTACTTAGGGGTTTCGAGGGACCATGTCAAACACGGAAAAGATGACAATCTTCTCAGGAAGAACAGAAAGTACCTGAGGGTCACCTCAGGAGGAAGTTCCCACGGAAGGGTCATCCTCTGTGAGAGGGAAGGGAGCCAGATTGCGTCACAGGACAGATCTGCACTGCTTCAGTGAATCAGATTCAGCTCAGTGGAAGGCCCCCCATCGCCAGTGAGGTTAGTCACTGAGTACACTACTAATATCACCCGACTGTTCAGACACTGTGGACTAACATTCTTCAAGCAAGGGTCTACAAACACAAGTAACGATGTTCTAGATGCTCACAGACAGGTAGCCCTTTATAACACCCCCACACTGTACTTGAATGTTAAAAGGCTTTAGAAGATCAACAGTAAAACGACGCAATGTAACATGTGTATAATTTATTTGACAATGGGACACTTTTTGTCCACCACATTACCATCTTCCAAATAGAAGAGTGAAGAGAGAGGAAAAAAAAAGGCACGATTATTCTAGATGAAAGTGACCGAAGACAAGCTGGAACTTCAGCAAATTATATTTAACTATTTATAGGTAATAACTCATCATGAAAATAAAACATTGACAATAGAATTTGGTTATAAATATATATAATATAATATAATATAATATAATATAATATAATATAATATATTGTCCTAAAAATGAATTTCAAAGAAGATTTACAAATGATATATCATTTCTTGTGAACACCCTGGGCCCAGTTTGCTGAACTCACCCACTGCTGGATTTGTCTGGTTACTATGTTTCCATGCCATCTCATAGTTGAAGGCCGCATCTGTATACGCTTGCTCTTTCTCCATAATGTATCCCATATATTCATAAGCTTTGCAACAAGACTGAGGGGAAAATGGAAGGCATGAACAGATTAATCTCAATACCAATAAAATTTTATGGGATGTGTATGCACACCAGTCATATTAACCCATCTAAATGGTGTATAAAGGGATGGTTTTGAAACTTGAATATATCCCCAAAGTATGTACAGGACACAGTGAATAACTGATACGAAGAGCCAGTGCAAACCTTTCAGAAGGAGAATTTCTTTTTACAGAAATACATATAATGGTATGCGGATTTTACTCATATACAAGCACCCAGTTTATTATGAATAATTTAAACACATATATGGACTTAATATGGGTATATAACTTTCCTTCAAAAGTTAACTACTAACTCAGCTCCTTCTCCACACTTACACTTCCATATAACCAAGAAAAACATCCGCAGATACTATGTAATTTTAACCATATAAATGCTTAGATTTTAATCTCTAAAAGATAAAGACCTCCTTAAATACCACCCAAACTCACGGCACAAAGAATGTACCAACTTCTAAATCACCCATATATTCAGACACTAGTCATATTTCAAATTGTTGAAACATAATTTAAGTTTTAAAAAGTTTGTTAGATGGAGAATCCAATCCATGTCCCAGATTGTGA
This sequence comes from Peromyscus attwateri, assembly GCA_902168425.1. Lineage (NCBI taxonomy): Eukaryota > Metazoa > Chordata > Mammalia > Rodentia > Cricetidae > Peromyscus > Peromyscus attwateri. The sequence goes on from CABHPP010149618.1 coordinate 26,111, forward strand.
GTGGTTTGAAATAGCTCATCTGTTTTGATCTAGAGAATTTTTCTTCTGTCTCTTTTATCTTAACCAAAAGTAGCATAAAGAATCTTTACAGTAGCATTTATCTCCATACAGGTTTAGTTGACTGCATCTTTCTAGTATTTCTATAATATAGTCCGATATCACTAATAATTCCTGCCTTTTACAGTGGTTCTCAACCTTCCTAATGCTGCGACCCTTTAATACAGTTCCTCACGCTGTAGTGACCCCCCAACTATAACATTATTTCATTGCTACTTCATAACTGTAATTTTGCTACTGATATGAATCATAATGTAAATATCTGATATGCAGCATATCTGATATGTGACCCTCAAAGGGGTCATAACCCACAGGTTGAGAACTGCTGTTTTAGAGGCTCAATCTGAATATTTCCTTTTTATGCTAACATAATTTGCTATAACATTTTCCCCTATTCTAAGACATTTCATCAGTATTTTCACTAAAACCATTTCCCATTAAAACACAGATCAAATGTGAACCTGGGAAAGCCCCCCTTACCCCTCAGATGTCCTACAGCTCAGCAGGCAGTCTTAATGTTTCAGTATTACTGTTTTTCATTTCACTTGATTAAAAATATAGTGCACTGCTGTATTTATCTTAATTACTGTGTGTTCTGTCTCATCCCAGCGCCATCTCTGTCATGGACATTTTCTTCTTCCAACGACAAAGCACAGGATGTTTGATTTTCTCCCTTTTTGTAACAGTCTGTCCATACATAAACTCATCAATGTTGAAAACACACTGATACTTATTGCTTAGTAATTTCTTGGAAAAAAAATCTCTACATCAAGATGCCTTACCGAAGACTGACTACTTAACAGCGCAGTTTATACAGAAACCCCAGGACACGTGCTGAATTCTTCCCTATCGTCTGACAGAAGAAGCCAGTCTATTCGCATCCTGCAGTGTTGACTAATTCTATTTGCCCTTTTGTTTTTTAAGCAGTCATGGGTTTGACATACTGAATGTGTTTTAATCTATTGCAGCTCTCATTCCCTTTGGTACTTGGTGTCCCAACTCTGGCTGGGGGCCTGTGTCTTCAGTGTGGCTCCCGAGTGCCTGGCATGACTCTCACCGTCTTTGATAGCTTTCCTGCCATCTGCTACGGCAAGATGCTCTAGTGGTGTCTTGTGCTTTCTTGGTCCAAATATCAGTGATTTTCATTTTAAAATTATGTAACTCAAGGTTCCTAAGCTTTGATTCCTGAGCCTCTTGCTTTGAAATAGACATGCCAAACCAACAGGGCTGAATGTTCCGAAGGACCAATCAAGTTTAATCACACAAGGTGTTGCTGTTTGGTCAGTGCTGACAAAAGATGGGATCTATCTGCGTCAAAGATTTAATTTCTAGTCAATGTTGCTTAATCTCAGACCAGGCATATAGTGTTCAACTATACAGTAGTTTAGATTTTTAAAGATGAACGAGTATTTTGTTTTCAAGGCCAATTTAAGTGAAATTTGATGAAACTGGTCATTTAAGGCAGTCTACCCATTGATAAAGGACTGGTGCACTGTAGGCTTTTAATTCCTAAGAAATTATCTTAATACTACTAGGTAATTATAAGTTCTCTTTAAAAAGCAAATGAGCCATCTTATAGTCTAATTTGCTTATAGAGAATAAAAAAACAGATTTACTGTGATTAACACTTTTAGCTAATTGGTACGAGTCTGTGAATATAAACAACCTCAACTTTCTAAGTCAAATACAATTATTTCTCAGCAAGTACTAATTCATATCTGAACTTTAAAAAATGTTCATAATAAGATATCTTCTTTATGTCTGTACAAGAAAATGTAGGTAAAAAGGGCTTACAGTGTACAGACTTGAAGATCTTCCATTTTATACCTAAAGAACTTGCATTAAATTGAATTGGAAGCCTCTCTATATATTATGTATAGTAGGTTCTAATAATGTGGAAATGACATGCAGCTGCAGTAAGTTCATCAAAAACACTTCGTAAAGGGAGGGACAGATGGCCACAATTAATACTCTGCAATTTTCATTAGTTCTGGGATGAGATGGGTAATCATGGCGAATGCTTGACATTCCAAAAGCACTTCTTGTAAGTAGGGCATCGCCAGCTGAAACTTGAAGCTGCATAAATCTATCTTCCCGTTACCTTCAAGGGAGCACAGCTTCTTTCTTTATCATAATGTTCATTTCCTGATTACAATAAGAGTAAAGATTTAAGGTTCAAGGCACACTGGGGAAACATCAGAAACCGACCCATTGCTCTACTACAGCACGACTACGCAACACAGCGAACCGGTTGGTTCTCAGTCACCTACACGGTTATGGCACAGGCAGCGCTTTAGTAACTCTTCTGCCATGTCATATTTTGCTGACTGAATATAAATATCAGCAAGCAGCAGCCAGCTCTTCTCCAGGTCCTCGGCTTCAATAGGATTCCAAGTCATTTTTGCAATCCGCTTCAGCTGGTTTCTGGCTTTTGGCGTCTGTTTCAAGATCATATAAGCTGTTGCCATTCCCAAGAGAGCTGGGATATGATCCTTCTGTAAGAAAATTGAACTTTAGACCACAAGATGCACTGCATGGGAAGCAGCAAACACCAGCTAAGAAGTCACCCGGGCTCGTTCTGGCTGAGTACTGGGAAAGTGACCATCACTGTTTACCACGGCGGGGAATCTCAAGCAATCCCCTATGAGGAATTAGTGAACACGTGGCCCAAATGAACCAACAAACTATACAGATGCTGAAGCCCAGTCCCAGCAGCAAGTGCAGCTTCATGTCTAATGGGACTGACTGGCAGATGTGGTTTTGTACAGAAACAGAAAGAATGACATCTGACTTCACTGTAATGATCCTGAGAGTTAAAGTTTTGCCTCCTTGGTTCTTTTTACCTCCAAATGGTGGATCTTACTGCTATTTCTCCTCTTTTATTAACAAAAATAACAATAAAACCCTTTTCCCAGTGATGTCTAGCCAATGAAATGTCATAAATACGGTGTGCCCTAAATCATTTGCCCAGGCCATGAACACTCGTGGTTTGAAGTAGACATCTCGATGTAGAGCCTGCAGTCTCTAGATAGCGTCTGCGAAGCACAATGTTCATTTAGATAGAGTTCAAGTCCCCAGACATCAGTTTCCTGTAAAGCCACAAGGCTAACAGGAGCTGGCACACAACAGGGCCCTCAGAACCTACCCAGAAAATGGACATAAGCAACAGTGAGCGAATCCCTGCCTGAGCTCGGCAGAGGGACTAGGATCCTTTCAGGAGGGGGGCCCAGCTTAAAGCTAGGAGAGCAGAGATGGGATATGAAATTGCAATGTTGTGGCTGTAAGACTGCATTTGGGCAACTAATAGCAAATATCCAAAAAGGAGCATGAAATGATCATCTGTTTATGCCCAGGTTGATCTTGGTTGAAGTCAGAAGAGAGAAGGGGAATGTATTAGGGCTTGATGGAAACAGGAGGGATACAGTACTTTCTTGGCTCTAATTTTCTTTTCTTTCTTATTATTTTTGTTTATTTGTCTTTGTTTTTTCAGACAAGGTCTCTCTCCATAGCCCTGGCTGTCCTGAAACGCACTCTGTAGACCAGGCTGGCCTCCAACTCACAGAGATCCACCTGCCTCTGCCTCCCTAGAGCTGGGATTAAAGGTGTGTGCCAACACACCCAGCCTCTAATTTTATTTTCAAAATGTAGTAGTTTTTGAAGAGACTGTTATAAATTATGAAACCATATGCTACTCATCTTGGATGGACAGAGCATGGCAGATAATGGTGGCCTATCATGTATTTGTCAACTGGTCCTAAAGGACCTAAGAAGAGACTAGTCCTGCATCCATTCACGTGAACAAAAATGTCCATGCAGTATAGATTTAAAAGAAGTCTTTGATTTTATAGCCTTCAGTCTGATTAGAATGGATCAGCTCTTCACTGCTTCATCATTGCTATGTGAAGTATTTGTGTGTGTGTGTGTGTGTGTGTGTGTGTGTGTGTGTGTGTGTACGTGTCCCGATCAGAGGCTGATGCCAGGTATCTTTCTCAGTCACTTTCCAAATCTTATTTTCTGAGTCAGGGTCACAAACTGAACACGGGGCTCAAGGATTTGGCTAAGGCTGTCTAGTCAGTAACTCCAGGGATCCGCCTGCCTCAGACTCCCAAGCGCCAGTAGTACAAAGGGCACCTCTACTTCTGACTCTTTATGTGGATATTGGGGAATCTGAGTCCATGCTTGATTGACAAGCACTTTACCAATAGAGCCATGCCGCCAATCTCCATAAACTACGACTTTCTCAAACAGAAAACCGAGTTCGAATCTCAGCACTAGACCTGAATCAGGCCTTCTTATGACCGTAGCTGTGGACCTAGCACTTCCCTGGTCCAACTTGTGAAGCACATTTCCTTTACTCTCAGCCACCACAGAGGACAAAACTCAGCTGTGGCCGATAGAGTGCCAACATAATCTCTACACATGGTTCAGGTGGGCCCATAAAAGCACGTGGGAGAGTGCAGCATGGGCGAGTGCACCAGGCCCCTCTTCCTCCATGACTTTCTGTCACATTCCTCTGAGACACAGTGTTTTGATTAGATGCCATGTTTCTCTGCCTCTGTTCATATTTTCCCTTCACTCAGAAGACACTTTCTCCACCTCTATCTGTAAAAATGCCAACTGCCTTCAATCTTGAATCACAGCTCTTTCTAGAATCACAGCTTCTTACAAGACTCTTCTGATTCTCCTTAACCCATCACCCATGTACTTTCATTTGCAACTATGGCGGAGAAGAGAAAGCACTTTCTTTGATTCAGATAACCATTATATCCAGTACGCTGAGCTCATTTTTTTCTGAACATTATGAGAAATTTGAAAACAAGAAGGATAACATTATGTATTCTTATGATTCTCACTATGCCAAATACTTACTGGCTGCTTAATGAATAGTCATTGTATTGAATATATTGCCTATGAGTTAGATGAAAAAATGCAACACAAACACCGTGTTGCTGAATTTTAGTTCACCCATCATCATCTCTTGGCTGATCCAGTTAGCAAACAGATTTGCAGGCAGTACCTGGGTAGCATAGACAAGCATGCTAAAAACCACACAGTCTCATCTCCACAGAAAACCTTGCTTAGTCTCACTACGAAAGAGTTGCAATGCCATCCGGCTTTCATTTCTTTTAAACTATACAGTAGGGATGATGGATTTACTCAATATAAACTCATTACTATGTGATAGGATGCCACCTCACAGCAGTTGGTGGCTGTGATACCTAACTGCAAATTGTACCTTTAAAAATTCTTTTAGATTTGCATGAACATTCCATTTCCCATTTTTCAGTAGCTGACATCCATCTGTTACAGAATGCCAATTCGGGGAAGCCTGTTCTTTTCTTATCCTTTAAAAAACACATCACAGAAACAACATATTGATTGAATCTATATTTCTTTATAAAAAGTATGGAAGATGACACAGTGAATATACTGCTGACCTTGAAGTCAGACTGCTCATCTTTAAAATGGGAACAATAATCCTGACAGCCTCTTAAGAGTCATGTTCTGAAAATTAAGCTGTACTTTAGGTCGTATAAAGTCTACCCAATATATGAGTGTTATACCTTCCAAAACTATGACCTGAGCTATAATATAGAAACCAACTAAAGAACCCTTGTTACTTACTTTGCCTTCACTGATGCCCTTATGTTAACAAAGGATGACTCTCCTTTATTGAGTGAGACATTTAACATCACATTACAGGAGTTTTTTGGACTATTTTCATTTTTGTAATTTATTTTTTAATGAGAAAATTTACACAAATCAGCATGTTTCTAGATCTGAAAACCTAACTTAGTTTATGTAATAATAGACTTAGATAATCGTTCTAAAATAATCATGACCATCAGCACTTCATTTAAGGGAATGTTCACAAATGTCTTTTCCTGGGTTTTGAGCCAGGCCTGACATTAACAATATCACACTGTCACTCAAAGAAGGAAATTGAAGCAATCCTAAGAGGCATATGTGGTGGTCTGAATAAAAATGACCGCCACAGGCTCATAGGGAGTGGCACTATTAGGAAGTGTGGCCTTGCTGGAGTAGGTGTGACCTTGTTGGAGGAAGTGTGTCACTTGGGGGTGGGCTTTGATGTTTCAGATGCTGAAGCCAGGCCTGGTGGCTCACTTTCTTCCTGCTACCTGCCAATTCAGATGTAGAACTCTCAGCTACCTCTCCAGCACCATGTCTGCCTGCATGCTGCCATGTTTACTGCCATGACTAAGATGAACTAAACCTCTAAAACTGTAAGCCAGCCCCAACTAAATGTTTTCCTTATTAAAAGTTGCCATGGTCATGGTGTCCTTTCACAGCAATAGAAACTCTAACTAAGACAGCATATCTGTCTTTGTTCCCTATTCCATCCTGCAGGGCATGGGGCAATACTTTTGAGAACATCATCTTAGAATTTGCAGAAGGGCTTTTCTCTGTGTGGTGCTGAGGCTGAGGTGAGCTTGCTGTTTGGTTTTGTGGTGGTTTAGAGTAAAAATGAAGCTGCCATCTAAAGCAAGTCTACACAAATCCATGACATTTTATTCTTCCTCAGAGTCCTAGAAAGTGGGCAATGGGGCCACAGTAAGAGGGTTTTGGTAGCCCGTCTACCACTGTGACCTCGAAGCCAAACAAAATAGAAAAACATTTGATATCCTCTGAGAGGCACACAGTTGTGAGTTTTCAGTATAACTGAGTGTTCAGTGGCAGAAGAGAAAAGAGATCAGTGATGGTGGTTAGAAATAGGTATTACTAACTGTGACTATCCCTTCCTTAGTAGTTTGTACATGGGAAGGGAAAGGCCTAACAACCACACACTGTGGCAGAGACTAGATTTGAGTGGAGCAGGAAAAGAAAAAGGAAATAACCACAATCAGAAATATGCCAGGAGGTCATTTCAGTGTTGCTAAAGAAAAATTGTTATTTGCATAACTGAATTACACCTTGTCAGTACTGATCCCATTTAGTTCTTCAGCTGGAGAAATTCCAAGTACACCCAAGTGAGAAGGTGAACCAGCCAGGCAACATTCATTTTCACTTAGTAACTTAGACTCAGCAAGAGCTACAGCATGAAAATCCTCCAGAACACAAATTCTTCTCTTTAGAATTATCTTTTACTCTCATGAAGAATTTCCTATCTGTAGAATTAATTCCATGTTTCCCCAGAGACTAACACACAATAATGATGGTACACAATGTAAGATTATACAAAAGCATATATCTAAACTTCATTAAGCGTGCCATTAGGCCATGTTCAGAAGATCATCAGCTATCCAAACAGCATGTTGTCTTACCAAGCAAGGGTAGACAAAGCCGAGAAGGCAAGCCACTGACCTCAGAGGCTGCTATTTCAGTGAAGGTGTTCAGCGCCTGCTCCACGCTGGACCTCTGTTTGGTGGCCATCAGGCAGCAGTTCTCCAGAATGCGGAGCTGCAAGCGGCCCTGGATGGTCTGAGGCTTCAGTTCTTTCAGCAGCTTTTCCGCCGTCCTCACTGCTAATTGCACAGATTCCTGCTTCTCAGTCGAACTACTGAGGACAAAAAGAATAAATCACAAATGTCTGTTACTCATGACTCCAAATGGAATGATATTAGAATTCAGGCACTGGCTCCTCTTTCTCATTCATTTAAAGAATTCTTGGTGAAGACCATTCATTTCATTTTCTTCTAATACCAATAGATGAAGTAAATGAATTTTAACCAAAATTAATATGTCCTTAGTGAAACACCAATAAACCCTGAATCGCTCTCGAATGAAAATTAGACACTATCTATATATGGTAAACATGTTAATTTTAGGTGATATATAATTGGAATAAACACAGAATCTTCCTAGGCTAGTAGAGCTGAGGTCCTGGGGTCAGTCGCTAGCTCCACAAAAAAAAAAAAAAAAAAAAAAAAAAAAAAAAGAAAAGGTCTAGGTAGAATCATCATATTGTCCAATGGTGTTCTACATGTAGTATACACTCGAAGGAACAAGAGAGGAGAAAAGGTAGGAAAAGGGTCAAATGCCATATGATTTCATTCAGCACGTGTTCAATCAGTACATGTTCCTTCAGCACATGCTCATTCAATACATGCTGAATGTATCTATTTGGGGAAATTGAGACTCAGGAAGCAGAACACTTTCTCAAAGATCACAAATGGCACTATACATTTCCATCTGAGTCTAAGTTTATCAAACATATAAAATCTCTCTTTTCTTCACCTTGTTACCTATCAGACTCTTGAGAAGGAAATTTTACGTGATACAAGGTGGCAAATATCAGATATAGTAACAATTCAAATACTTGTTAGCAAATTCCTTATACACACACACACACACACACACACACACACACACACACACACACCACACACTCCTGCATCAATAAAACCACTCACCTTTCCTTAACCTTAAAGTTTTAAAGAACTGTTTCTTTTAATGTATGTGTGGTGTGCAGTGTGTGTGTGTGTGTGTGTGTGTGTGTGTGTGTGTGTCTGTGCATATAAGTACAGGCCAGAGGCAACAGATGCCCCATGGAGTTGGAGTTACAGGCAGTAGTGAGCCAAGCAACATAGGTGCTAAGAACCAAACTCAGGTCCTCTGGAAGAGCAATACATGCTCTCAACTGCTGGGTCATCTCTCCGGCACAGGCCCCAGTGATTTCAGTGTTACTGAGAACATCTCCTGCTCTTGCTATCTTCTCTGCAGTTCCTAGGCTCTGGCTTCCATAGCTGTATGATTTGGTTTTAATTTCTGATCTTCAGACTGCTAGCCTTAGCACACCCAAAATCTGTTTCCTGTGGCTACAGATAACAATTTACAAAAGGGCCCTTCACACAGCTCCGACCCGTGAGGTGTCCCTTAAATCTGTATGTGCACTAGCAACTCCTCTTCCGAGTTCTAGTTTGTATTTCAACTGTTTAATTGAGGGTCTGTACTTGGGTACCCACAGGTCTAGAACAGTATATTATCTTAACTTTCCTAAAACAAACAGGCCATTTCTCTACTTTTAAGTTTCACTGATCTCTCTAACCCAATCTTGAGATTTGTCCTTTCTTGCTCTAACACCCCTCCACTCCCCCATGTACCTTCCCCTGACAGCTATGCACTGCATGACTCTATGTCCTTCGGCAGCCCTGAACGTCAGCTTCCTTTCAGGTCACCATCTGTGGTGTGGGCAATTGAATGGCCTCAGATATGGACTTGCAGTGAAAATGGACTACATGCCAAAGAAAGGCAGCCATGACCTGTTACACGCCCTTTATACCTTTAGCCATCCCCACTCCTTCTGAGAGAGGAACAACAGGCACAGCTTGAGGGGATGCCACCATGCTCCAGCAGCAATCCAGGGTGAACACTGCAGAGCTGTGGGGGTAGGCTAGCACTCAGCCCGAGCCTTGGTCTATCTTTTCTGGTCATTGCCTCAGATAGGGGATTCTGAGCTTGTTTCACAATGCTGCTGCAGAAAATCAGTGAGATAATCCATAGAAAGAACAGAGCACAGGGCTGGCATAAAGCTACCATGTGTTATGTAGCAACTATTATCTTTTTTTTTTTAATTAAGAATAGTGTCATCTTTATTTGATTCTCACTGGAAGAGTAAATAGTCCCCTTAGGATGGCAGCTTCTAGCGTGCATATTTCTTTTTTTTTTTTATTCATTCTTTTTTTTGTTTTTTTTTTTTTACTTTTATTGACTCTTTGTGGATTTCACATCATACATTCCAATCCCACTTATCTCCCTGTCCCAATGTGACCATCCCCCCTCCCCCCAAAACAAAACAAAATTTAAAAGAAAAACCAAAAACCAACCAACCAAACAAACAAAAAAATGCGAAGAAACACATTCTGGAAGCTGTGGTGTGACAGTGAGTCCCACAGTTTACCCATTAGTCCATCCATCTTTTTTTTTTTTTTTAAATAGTCTGATTGTTCTTTATTTTATATCTAGAATCCACTTATGAGTGAGTACATACCATGATTGTCTTTCTGGGTTTGGGTTACCTCACTCAGGATGATATTTTCTAGTTCCATCCATTTGCCTGCAAATTTCATGCTTTCATTGTTTTTTTCTGCTGAGTAGTACTCCATTGTGTATATGTACCACATTTTTTTAATCCATTCTTCAGTTGACGGGCATCTAGGTTGTTTCCAGGTTCTGGCTATTACAAATAGTGCTGCTATGAACATAGCTGAGCATGTATCTTTGTGGTATGAATCAGCAACTATTATCTTTTGCTTTGTTTTGATTTTGCAGTGTATGTATGGTGCACATGTGTGTATGTGTACATGTTGCATGTGTTCACGTGGAAGCCTGAGGTTGACATCAGGAATGCTCTTCAATCACTCTCTACTATATTTATTAAGGTAGGGTGTCTCAACAGAGCCCAGAGTTTGCCTATACAGCCAATCTAGTCAGCCAGCTTCCTCTGCAGATCCTCTGCCTCTGACTAGGGAGTGACTGAAATACAGGCCAGCCACCAAGCCCACTGAGCATGTATGTGGGGTCTGGGGACTTGAACTCAGGTCCTCATACTCTACAGCCAACACTTTAACACTGAGACATCTCCCCAATGCCAGTCAGTACTATTATTATGTGGACTGTGTTTATTATGGTTGTCAAATTCTGTAATTTATTTTAGTTTTGACAGAGTAATTAGGGGAATGCCTTTGTAATCCATCTATTATGATTTAGGAAATGGAAAGCATTTCATGCCTAATTGTTTTACCTTTTTATTGTTGTGATAAAACGCCATGACCAGAGCAACTTATAAAATAAATTGTCTAATTTGACTAAATCAGAGTGTTAAGGGTCCATGATAGCACAGCAAAGGAAAGCTGAAAGCTCACATCTTGATTCACAAACAGAAGGCAGAGAGAACACTGGGAATCTCCCAAGTCTTTTGAGACCTCAGAGCCCACCCTCAATGACACACCTCCTCTTAATCCTTCCAAAAACTTCTACCAACTGGGGACCAAATACTGAAATACACGAGCCTATGGGAGGTACAGTCATTCAAACTACACACTGAGTTGGAGAATCATTCTTTTAGTCAATACATGTATAATACACATATTCCATCTGCCTTTTCCTCAGCATCATGCTCGAAGGTAATTTTCTTTTGCTTTTCTGCTCATTATCCCCCAAACATGCTTTAAAAAGTGTACCAAAGGAAATGTGTCAATTGCTACTCACCCCAGGTCTCCATCAAGGTTTTCAAACACTTCACCTCCAATAGTTTCATTATCTGGATTCAAGCAGATTTCTATCATATTATAAAGTGCATTTTGGCCCCAATCACTATCTTTTCGAGCTTTATTAAAATGTCGAAGGGCATCATTTGGTTCTCCAGTATACCTTATTGAATGATTGAAAAAAAATTTCAATCACTGACTTCAAATTTTATACCAGATCATAATATGCTTCATAAATAAATCTATTAAAACATTTCAAATTGCAGATTTCTTTTTAAACATGAAGAAAAGCCTTTTCTATTTTCTGCACAATAAAGGGAGAAAAATCATTATGAAGTAGGATTTATCTACCAATAGATTTACCAGAAATGTAATCCTTTACAGTACTGAAATCCTGGCTCCAATTTTGTTCTGGAGTTATGTTTCTCAGCCATTGAAAAAAATCTCGGAACATCCTCAAGTTTCCCACATCTTCTCAGGAGATCAATCAAACGAGACAAAGTCATAAAATTATCTAGAAACAAGCAATACTTCAGATGTAGATAACATGTTAAGATATTTGTTCTGATGGTTATACTTCTACTTTATTAATGTACAATTTACTTCAAATGAAACACAATGTAATAATCAAATGTTTTATGTGCTAGAATTTCCTAATGAGATGTATAGCCTTGGTCATCTATCAAATGATACCTGTTTCACTGGGTCGGTTACTGTAGAGGAAGGCATAATGTAGGCATGTCTAGGAAAAGGTTGATTTTATGCTACTTTTCAATGTTCCTGGAGTCAAAGCTTCTAGGAACAGCCTTCATCTAGGTCATCTAAACCCTAAAATTCAGGAAGATAGATTGACAACTGTTTCTGAGACTCTCTTCCTACTTGCAGATGGAAGAAGGTGGGTAACGGAAGTGCAGGATAGTGGTTGAGGTAGGTAATCACAAGTTTTATTCCAGAATTTATTCTACGCATGAAATGCTGAAGACTAGACTCAGTGGACCATACTACAGCATTACCATATGAGTCCCAGGATTTTAATCTGATTTCACTTTTTCCTAGATGGAACAGTTAATTCAGTTCTCTGGCTTCCAGTGTGACTTTCTCTTAAGTTCCTTCTAGCTTCCCCTATCAGTACTACACTAGGATTTGAGGAAGATTTTGACCAAGATTCATGAACATCAAAAGAAGAAAAAAATACACAAAATTGTGTGTAAAGAAGAAAAAAAATGACTCAATTTCATGACAAGTCATATATGTATGACTAATAGTCAATTACTTGTAAATAAAACTTGGCTGACACTTAGGGTTTTGATTCAACATTAGACAATAAATACTTCCCAATTGTCATTAAGTGGCCCTCAATGCTATGATTTTAACAGCTGCCTGACAGTCTATTACATTAGTAGTTAACTTCTCCAGGAGACTGTTTTTAGGTGGTAGGTCTCCTGTGTTTCAATTATCCTAGAACTCATAGGGAATTTGTTAAAACTCTTACACACACTACTGTGAGAAGTTTCTTAGGGTGAATTCACAGAGCTAAAGTTATCTACATGAGCGTATGAACATAGCCCCAATTTTTAAAACAAATTATCCTTGACTCTAATTTTTAAAACTAAAGAGACATTATTATATGATGTATTAGAACACTAAGGAGACCATGCCTGGAGTACTGAATAAAGCCTCAACCAGATATTTGTGTGCATATTCACAGCAGTGATACTTGCAATAATCAGGAAGGGGGAACTATCCGTATGTCCATTAAAGATGACAGATAAATGTGAGACAAGCATATATAAAACACTAGCTTCTTGAAAATGTAAGAAACTCTTCACATAGCAACAGGGATGATCTCTGAAGACTATGCAAGGTGAAATGAGCCAGACCCATGGACAAATGCTGCAGGATATCCTCTTAGCCACCCGAACTTACAAGAAGCACAGAAGCAGACAGCAAGATGGAGACTGTCAGCAGAGGAAGAAGGTGGAGGGGAACTGGAGCACAGAGCTACAATTTAGAAAGATTATACAAGTTCTGGGGATGGATAACCACATCTTGCTCAACAGTGTCAATATACTCAATGCCACGGAACTATATGCTTAAAAATAGTTAAGATGGGGCTGGAGAGATGGCTCAGCAGTTAAGAGCACTGGCTGTTCTTCCAGAGGCCATGAGTTCAATTCCCAGCAACCACATGGTGGCTCACGACCATCTATAGTGGGATCTGATGCCCTCTTCTGATGTAAAGTCATATGTGCAGATAGAGTATTCATACATAAAATAGGTAAATCTTAAAAAAATGGTTAAGATGATAAATTTTATTATATTACACGTTTTGTCAGAATAAAAAAATAAGAAAAGAATTTTGGAAGGTTTGCACCTATTCATTACATATGGGAAAACAATGAAATCCTTTACCCTCTCTTAGATTTTGTTTATCCTACCTTGTGGCATCATTATAAAGAGCAGAGATTTAGGAAAAGGGAATTCAAAACTGGCCATGTCTTTGAGCAGTGTGAAGACAAGTAAATTAAATTATCTCTACCTAAGAATGACTCACTTTTCTTAAAGTGAGTATAATATCCACCTTCAGAGCATTGGAGAAATTAAATCAAGTGAAGGTATGAAAGAGTTTTCTAAGGCCCAGAATGACTAGCTATATTTACAAGTCTTTGTACAACAGGATGCACAATCCATCATAAGCCAAAGAGGCTAAAAGTAGAATTCAACTAAGCAAGGACTAAAAGTTAAAATATCTGACCAAACATTTGTATGCTATTGCTAATATGAGGAGACATATTTTACAAATATCTACATTCAACACTGGGAGCCAGTTTCTTGAAAAATTCTCTCCTAGTACTGCTGAAATGTATTCATCATTAGCTTAAGTAATAATGACCACAGAAAGACTAAACTACATTGTGTTATCTTTTTGTTAGTCTTGACATTTGAGAGAATGAGTGTTTTCATTAAAAAAAAAATGGCAATATATCACGAGGTAAAAATAGTAGCTGGTATATTTTTTTATTGATGGACAATGCAAAGATATCAGAATAATGAAAGTGAGACGGGGCGTGCAGGAGTGCAGTGCTGTGGAAATACATAGCACCAGAGAGGTCAGGTGTGCTTTCCTCAAAAAGCTAACCTTTAAAGAGCCTCAAGGATGGGCGCTAGCCATCGCCAGGCTGACAAAGGCATTCCCAGGAGCTGATGGCACTGCACACACAGAGCAGAGGTCAGCCCAGGGAGGATGGCAACCTTGATGTGGCTGAAGAGCAGGAAGAGGAATGGAAACAGAAGCAGAGGGCTAACACAGGCCACAGTATTATTAAAATCGGGCTATAATTTTAGGCTTTACTCAGCAGCATGAACCTACTCTGAGCAAAGGGGTATTATGGGTTGGAGTACTGATCTGATGACATGAGAGCCTGCAGCAGCAAGGGCCCAGGGCTGGAAGAACAAAAGAGGTGACAAGGGTATCACTACAGCGGTGGGTCAGGAGAGGACAACAGACCGACCGTGTTACTGAGAAAACAGACTGACCGCGTTACTGAGACAACAGACTGACCGTGTTACTGAGACAACAGACTGACCGTGTTACTCAGCAACCAGGCAGATGGAACTGGGGTACTTGTTGACTAATTAAAATGGAAAAGGAGAAAAGTCAAGATATTGGGAAAATTTGAGACAAGATACAATACGTTGATAGCAGAGTTACAACTGTAAAAGGTATTTTCAATTAGAAATAAAATTGGACAGTATACTTCTTTTTAAAAGTATTTTATTTTTAACTGTGTGTGTGTGTGTGTGTGTGTGTGTGTGTGTGTGTGTGTGTGTGT
>CABHPP010149618.1:41178-86603 GCA_902168425.1 Peromyscus attwateri
TGTGTGTGTGTGTGTGTGTGTGTGTGTGTGTGTGTGTGTGTGTGTGTGTCTGTGTGTCTGTGTACGAGAACACACATGAGGCAAGTGTCTTCCAGGCCAGAGGCATCAGATTCCCTGGAGTGGAGTTACAGGTGATTGGCTAGGTGACATAGGTTCTGGGAACCAAATGCTCTTAACAACTACACCATTACTTCAGCTCTTGGACAGTACATTTCTAAAACAAGCTAAACACAGGCACACTCTAAGTGATGCTACTGGTGATGATCAACAATGCATACATAAAGTCACTGTACATGTGTATGCATTAGAAGAAATTATACAAATTTAGGGATACATAGGTAAAGTCCTACCAGGAATAAAGTGTTGGGATAATCTTTCTGTACACTGTGTGAAGATGTGTCTCTGTTTTACCTCATCTGCCTAAGGCATCTTCTGATTGGTTTAATAAAAGAGCTGAACAGCCAATAGGTAGGCAGGAGAGGATAGGCAGGACTTCCAAGGAGAGACAGAAACTCTGGGAAGGAATCATAGGTATGGGAAATTTGTCAGCTAGATGCAGAGGAAGTCAGATGTACAGTACTGAGGAGAGGTAATGAGCCATGTAGAAGTTTAATATAATTTTAATTTTAATTTAAGTTTAAGTTTTAAGAGCTAGTGGGAACAAGCCTAAGCTAAGGCCAAGCTTTCATAATTAATAACAGGTCTCTGTGTTGTTATTCGGGAGCTGGCAGTCCAAAGAAAGACCCGTTACAATACAGCATACATTATAAAAAAAAAAAGGTCATGTAAACAAAAATTTTAATTAAAATTTAGTAAGTTTAAGTACTGACATCAATCCATTCACTGATTACTGAATGAATGATGCAATCAGTGCTTCCTCTAATGAATTCACTCACTCAAACTACTTTGCAAATTTTCTCAAGCATCCAACACCCTTTCACCATTCCCTATTCTCACCTAAAAACCTCGGTGTCACCTGACTAGGAAAATATGAACAGCCAGAGGAGAATTCCGTTCCCTGCCTACTCCCATCTTGTCATGCAGACTCATTCAATCAATAGTCATTGACTCTGTACTACGTGACTGGCTTGCATCTGTCAGGGATTTAAATGAGCACATTATTGCTGACCTTGAAAAGTATACAGTCTAACAGAGAAGACAAAATATATAATATATGTTCATATATATTAGCAAATACTCTCTTTTTGTTTCTTGATTTTGCTTGTTTGTTTGTTTGTTTGTTTTTTTGAATCAGGGTTTCTCTGAGTCATCGCCTTGGCTGCCTGGAACTCACTTTGTAGACCAGGCTGGCCTCAAACTCACAGAGATCTGCCTGTCTCTGCCTCCCCAGTGATGGGATTAAAGGTGTGTGCCTGGTTTGCAAATACTCTTAATTAACAAGGAGTTATTTATTGACAGTGTGATGTGGATTAGGGTGATCAGTTCATAAACCCACTTTGACTTTGGTTTTGCATGGAAAGTTCTGGATCTAGAGCCCTTGTAGTCCTAGGCAAAGTAGGAAGTAAGGTACTCAATGCATAAGGCATTGCCTAGTGCACTCTCAAGGGTAATATACTTTAGACTACAGTAGTAGTGAGAAAGAAGAAAGAATATATTATAGGCAAAAGAGGAAAAATCTACACAAAGCTCCTGGCATATGGGTCCATGTCTTTCAGTATTGTTGGAGTACAATGTCCTTACACTGAAATTATGAAGAAACAGATTTAAAAAAAAAAGACACAAAAGTAGGGGATGGGGAGATATATCAGACCTCTAAAATCCATGTAAAAATGCAAGGTGATGGTATGGGCCTGTAATCCCAGTGCTAGGGAGACTGGGACAGCGGGATCCCTAAGCCTCACTGGCTTGTCAGTCCAGCCTGATTCATGAGCTCCAGTCCAACGAGACATTTTGTCTCGAAAGAGATGGGCAGCTTACTAAGACGGATGCTCAAAGTTGTCCTCTGTTGTTCACACATGCCTCCCCCCATGTTTCTCACACACCCACACAAGCACAGAAACACATTAAAAAAACCCCCACACAAGTAAGAGTGGAGCTATTTGAGAGAGGAAGGGGATGAGAGTAACGAGAGAGGGACAGAAGGGGCTAATGGAGATGAACATGAAGGACTCACCTGTGTACCTAGAGGAACATGTCACAGGAAACCTCTTACTTTGTACAATTACTATACACTTGTCAAAAAGAAGAAGAGACATGCTCCAAAGCAGCCAGTCTACCAACTCAATAACTATCAAGGGTTTGCAACAAATGCTGCTGTTGAGGAACAGAAGCCTAGGTGAGAGAAAAGCCATGTGCCACAAGATGGCTTCTCTAAAGCTTGCAAAAGAAACTCTAATGTGTGAGGGCAATATGGCCAAGAATAGCTTCACCCTCCTCATGAGGAAGCAGAGTCTGTGCTTGAAAGAAATAGGATTGGATAATTCCTTCCTAGCACAGGAAATGGGAACAGCTTGAGGTAGACTGAAAACAACACGTAGAATGGGAAGTAGAAAGGGTAAGAAAGCCATGGCGGAGGCCTACGGGAAATAAAGGTAGGTTTAGGCAAAGTGAGCAGGGAGAATAGGAAGTAATTCATAACTGAGCACTGTCACTGCCACGCTGGTGACTGGGAATGGACTTCTCTTCCAATTCCTTGTATTTTCTCATTCTAGAAGTGGCACGATCTTAGGTGTGGGAAAGGAAGCGGTAGGAATGCTAGAAGTTTGAGGAGACAGAAGAAAATGGGAAAAGCAGTTGGAAGGGGGAAGTCATTAAAGTAACACGGGGTACTGCAAGGCAGCCCAGCTAGGCTATGCTCACAATTTACAGAGACCAACAGACAGTGGGGCATTTTCCTGACGGCCACTTGAGCTACCTAGACCCAAGTGTGGAATTAGCAGAGTCAGATTCAATCAATTGCTCCTCCCCAACAGGTGATAAGCTAAAAAGGCAAAACAAACAAAACCTAAAGAGACAGGCAGATGATTACATTTGAACAAAAATAGTCTTTGTGCATTTACCTGGTTTGCGTTCTAAAAGCTGCTGCAAATGAAACACTGCTTGTTCATAGTCCTGTTTTCTGAACATGAGGTCAGCCATCAACTGTAAAGATAAGTTGGTTCTAAAAACAGTACCACATATTTTTATAAAGCATATTCTTTTAAAGAAGGTTTAGCACTATAAAAATATTTTGAAAAATAGGAGGGACAATTTGCAAAAAATTAATCAAGCATGCAAGCCAGATTGCTCTGTTCACAAATTTTTATTTTTAGCAAAAAGATAAAATGTTTCGAGTGGTGGCATAAAAACAAATTTGAAGGGATGGAGAGATGGCTCAGTGTTTAAGAGTATGTATTACTTTTGCAGAGGACCCAAGTTCAATTCCCAGCACCTACCATGGTCAGCCTATAACTACTTTAACTCCAGCTCCAGGGTGACCCAATGCCTCTCATCTCCGAGGGCACTGGACTGAAGTGCACATCCCCTATTACCCTTACAATATAAATAAAAACTATAACCATATATCTATAACACCAATTCAAAGGTTATTCAACATTCCACTGTGCTACTGTAGAAACATGCCTCACTGTAGTAAAGTGACAATAAAAAGATTAAAGAAACCTTAAGTCACATATATTTTAAATGGAAAGCCGGCATGCGCTGCTGAGATTTTCCATGTGTTTTAAGCAAGGTGAGTTCTATTCGACTTAGTTGTAATGGTAGTCTTGAATGAGCCTCATACATTGTCATCCACACAAGGTACTGAAAGGCTAAGGAAAGCTTCGACCACGTAGAAAAGAGACTGTGTAAACAAGCTAGTGATGCAGCGTGGTGGGGCGTTTTTGTTTTTTTTTTTTTTTTTTTTTTTTCTCTCTCTTCTGTGACTCCAGAAGTTCTCTTGAAACCTTACATTAGCTCAGAATGTCAAAGCCTAGGCTTAACAAATCTTGTGATGGAAGACCACAGAACTACACCTGTCCAACATGCCCCTTAGGCATAAAGAAAAGTTAACTAGCTCCAAAGGGAAAGCAAAACGTAATCTGGATTTATTGTCACTCCTGTAACGGTATGGCTATTGATCTTTGGTACTGGTTGGTAAACGTGCCTATGTTAGACATACATTATTCTTCATAAGCAAATGTTAACAGCACCTCACCATTTAATAGCAGTTCTATGGGTCAAATTTTGACAGTCCTAACAGAACTACAACTCAAGTGCCTGAGCAGCAGAGAAGTCCAGACTGACCATGGTGGCCGGTTCATTGTCCTGGTCCCTCTGGAGAAGCAGTGCACAGTGCCGCAGGGAGGCATCAAGGTCTTCTTGGGCCAAGTATAACTGGGCCAGTTCCAACATTATCTAGGCAGCAAAAGCAAGATACTCAGACACTGGTTTCAAAATAAAATGAATGAAATGTTTGGATAAGATAAACTTGACTCGCTTTAAAGTTACCACAATAAAAATGTCATGCACAGTGGAGAAGATAAATGATAGGCACATTCATCTCTACTGTCTTTTCAGGAAAAGACTGAAAAGCAGGTGATAACTCACTTGAAAAACAGAGATAAAAGGGGTTGCTGATTTAAAGCTGGACACCATATTACAGGACAAACTTCTCTGAAAAGACCAAGGCAAACCTCTTTAAACCTGCTTTCTCATTTTAAAGTGAAGAAGGTTCAGCTGGTAGACAGTCGCTAAGAATGCTTTTGAGCCAGAACTACTATTTCTACTCTTTCAGTCCCCAACGGAAAGGGGAACTGCTTGGGTATATCCTCCCAAAGACTATTCCAGCAGCGACCACACTGAGTTACTGCAGTCACCTTCAGAGTCCTAGCACCAGGGAACCATCAAAACACAGATGTAAAGTGTACAGCATGGCTTACCTGACTGAACCAAACTGCCTACATTGAGAGATCTGTGACTAAAAATAGCTTTAAACTGATTATTAAAACACAGATGAACGGTTAAAATAAAGAAATTGCAGTTTGGTTTACATTAGTCATTCCACTATAATTTTTGTGTGTTCGTGAGTGCATATGTGTGTACACATGTGGGTGCACACGTGTGGGGGTGCCTGAGTTCAACATCAGGTGTACTACCCTGTCACTCGGTGTTGCACGTTTTGAGATGGTCTTTCACTGAACCTGGAGCTCACCAATTCAGAGGGGCTGACTGTCCAGCAGTCCCATGATCCTCCTGCTCTGGCTTGCCAGTGCTAGTTAGATTAAGGTGTGTGTGTGCTGTGCCCAGCCTTTTTACACAGCTTCTTGGTGGTTGCAAGGGATCAATTTAAGTTCTTATTCATGTGTGGCAAGCACTTCCCTGATTGTGCAAACTCTGCAGTCCCTCCAATGTAAGGCATCATCAGGTATTTTGTTTGATTTTGCATTACTGAGCACATGCTAGGCAAGCAATCTACTGTGGAGCTCCACTCCCAGCCCCATATGCATTCTGAAAGTTTTCTAGAAACAGTATTTTTTTTTTAAAACCTGCTTTTTTGATACATTTATTGTCAAATATTCTTTATTAACAATCATATAAGCGAATTAGATGGTACCTGGAATAAAAAGAACTTACAGTTTTCTAATACTGACCTTGCTATCTGTCTCACAATGTACCAGGGCCTCTCTATAAAATGTGATTGCTTTTTCATAGTCTCGCTGAGCAGCAGAGTGTTTCGCAATCTCTGCACAAATTTCAGCTGCAAAGTGCTTCTGTGAGGGAACTGCATCTGGCTGCTCCATCTGAACTCGCTTCAATATCCGAGCCTGCAGTTCTCGAGCCTAGAAAACAGTTAAGCATTAAAAAATGAGAAAGAATCAGGAAAGGAAAAGAAGCAATTTTCAACAGGTCATGGAACAGTATAATTTTATAGTAAGATTTATATGAGCACTGATGGTCTGTGACATAACCACCCCCAGAAGAGGCTTATTATGATCTCAAACATACAGCTGCTTGCAAACTAGCCAGCAGGCAGTATCTGTCCAATCAAAGTACTGCCATATGGAGTCTTTTTCTATGTTATAGGGATGAACACAGAAAAAAATATAGGAAGATCACTAGATGCTATTAGTAAGTAATTATAAATGCTAAATGTTTACTACATTAATGAAATGCAATAATAAAATTAAATATTGATAGATTATAAGTAACATGTTGATAGCTTATGAATTAATCAAATATTTTTCTAAAAAAAAATATCAAAACCCAACCAGGCTGTTGAACGTAGCTTTTCCACTCTTGGGAAGGTATCAAGGATTTATTTAGAAGGGATAGAAACAAAACACAACAACTAATTACCCACTGTAAAGAAATATCTGTGTTATAACATAGAATATCTAAGAAAGAAATGGTAGCAATAAAATGCCCTTGAGGCAACCTAATGTACTGATGTGCAATCACCTGTCAGTGTATATAAACATGGACCTATGCTGAGCACAGGCACAGACACCCTAGAACAAGGTGTCCTCACCTGCATAAGAATAGTAAGTAGATTGTTAGATTGGAAAGATATCTTTTTATCCATACTTCTGGTTTGTAGAACATTAATAAGCGGGAGAGAATGCTTATGCTTTAGTGCTTAACAATTAAAATCGAACCATGATTTATTGACAATCATTCACTGTGACACATTTAGTAAATAGTGAGTGCCTGCTATACACTATACATTAGGCTGTACACAGGGCACTGTTTCAAGGACTCCTGCCAAAATGTTGGTTGACAATTTATATTTGATGAGTATGATTTACAACATTTCAAAATTTTCATTTTTGAATCACCAGTTTAGAGAGTTATAACAGTCTTTTGGAAATGAAAGGATGATAAAACATGAATGTACACAGTATACAGCAAAGATTAAGTCTCTTTGATGCAATTTATGATTACATAAATATGTATTTATGCATGCATGTATGTTTCTGATATATATATATCAGAATAATATAAATATATATATTCTTTTTTAATATGCTGAAACATGTTCCATCTCTCTGGCTCTACCCTGTTTTGCACACAGTAAGAAAGAAAAAATGAAAAAGAAAGAACAAACTATTTGCAACCGAGGCAACTTCCCAAGAATAGCTTCCTTTACCCATCAAGGTATGTGTTTTTGAATATTATTTTAAGATGTGTTATATTTGTTTATGCTGTGGAACATTTGTTTAATGATGCAAAGATGTGTCACATTCTTTTATGTTGTATTTGTTTAAATCTGTGAAGCTGTGTTACTTTGCTTGTTTAAAACACCTGATCGTCTAATAAAGAGCTGAATGGCCAATAGTGAGACAGGAGAAAGGATAGGCAGGGCTGGCAGGCAGAGAGAATAGATAGGAGAAATCTGGGAGTAAGAAGAGAGATCAAGGCACGAGAGAAGGTGGAGGACGTTAGGGGCCAGCCACCCAGCCACCCAGCCAACCATGGAGTAAGAGTGAAAGTAAGATTACAGTATTAAGAAAAGGAAAAGTCCCAGAGGCAAAAGGTAGATGAGATAATTTAAAGTTAAGTAAAGCTGACAAGAAACAAACCAAGCTAAGGCTGGGTGTTTATAATTAAGGATAAGCCTCCATGTGTGATTTATTTGGGAGTTGGGTGGCCGGCCCCCCAAAGGAGCAGAGTAAAAACAACCAACTACATTTTGGCGTTCCAATGTGGAGCTAGAGTAAAAGAAAAGTGAACTTCAGGTACGAACTGAAATGATTTGAACCTCGGAGACAGCCTCAGTTTATACTTGCTTATCTATCTGATTATTAACATTGTCCTCTTTTTTTTTTTTTAAGAGATTTCTCTCGGTAGCAGAGACCGAGATGTCCAATACCAAGGCGCAGCATCAAGCAAGGGCTTCTTTCTCTGCCGTCTTATGGCCAAAGGGGAGAGGTTGATATGAAGCTTTAAGTCCCTTCCTAGTCAACATGAATCCACTCACGAGGGTGAACATTTTAAACACACCTCGTAGGCAGAATTCCATCTCTGTTTATTGAGAATTAAATTTCAAACACATACTTTCTAAGAGACATAGTTAAACCATTGCAACTTTTCCAGACAAACATAGGTTCTAAGTCTTTGATGGTGGCTATGATTCCTAGACCAGTACCCAATAATGAAATACTGCTTTGGTTTATAATTTAGGTAGCATGTTGTAGTCTAGAAGCTTCTACTCTGTACCTGTAAAAGACTCACTGTAAAGACATAATTTGAAAACTTGAGTATCAGAATCACCAGACGAGAGCTTTAAAATGAGAATTGTGGATGCCATCTCAAGAGTTTCTTATTCAGAAGGCCAGCTGAGTGAGAAAGGTATATTTTTAAATGCCCAGGTGATGTTGATGCCAAAGGAAGCCATGCCTGCAGATGGCTAGATAGCCCTTTAAGTATCTTACCCGGCACAGCACCACTGCTGTGCTTCATAACGAAGGAGGCATACCCAGGTGGCGAGCACTGCAAGTCAACTGAATGGCTGGTGATTATGAGATCCACTTAATACCACACAATGGCTTAAGTGTCAGTCCAGAGCTGGGTATGTGGACATACTCAGTAAATATTATTACTATTTTAACACACCCAGTAAATATTATTACCATTTTAGCTCTCTTTTATTAACTAAAACCTCTCCACCAGTCACTAGTCACTCCTGCATCTTTATTTTATTGTGAAATAACTAGAGATTATATCTTTGACATCTATTTTAAGTTATTTTTATTAAACCTTTAAAAAATTAAAATATGACAGCATCACTCCACACTTCCTTTTCTTCCATCTCACACCCCTCATTCCCTCTCAAACTGGTAGCTTCTTTTTCTTTTATTATTGTCACTTTATAACTACACACATATATAAATACAGCCTGCTGATTCTCTTTAGTGTGGCCCTCTTTACAGAAGCTCTCTGATTTGAATGATACATTTTATGAACTAAAAGATTTGTAAAAGGTATGTAATCTATGTCTAACAGATATGCAATCTATGTAATCTGAGTTTTATCTCGGCATCAGCTGAATTTCTCGAAAGACAAATGGAGTAGTGGTGTGCATCTCATTTGTTTAGCTCTCAAGAGGAACACATTTATAGATTAGCTTGTGTGTGTATGTGTGTGTGTGTGTGTGTGTGTGTGTGTGTGTGAGAGAGAGAGAGAGAGAGAGAGAGAGAGAGAGAGAGAGAGAAAAGAGACTTCGCTATTTTCATAAGGATAAATAACTATAAGACACTTGCATAAAATAATTTTGCATCTTATAGCTAAAACATTTTATAAAAAATGTTAAGTTGCCATAGAGGAATGGATAAAGAAAATGTGGTACAGTTATACAATGGAATATTACTCAGCTGTTAAAAATGAAGACACCAGGAAATTTGAAGGCAAATGGATGGAACTAGAAAAACATCATCCTGAGTGAGGGAACCCAGACTGAGAAAGCCAAACATGATATGTACTCACTCATAAGTGGATACTAACTGTAAAGGAAAGGAGAACTATGCTAATCCATAGACTCAGGCTAGATAACAAGGAGGACCCAAGGGGAGACGCATGGATCTCCCTGGGAAGGGGAAATAGAAGAGATCTCCTAGTTGGACTAGGGGCGGGTAGGCATGGGAACTTGAGGGATTGGGTTGGGGGGTGGGCAGAGGGGGACAGTGCTGAGAGAGATGACTGGAAAGGGGGGTTTTACAGAGTAGGGTAGAAGCCTGGTGCAAGGGAAACTTCCACGAGTCTATAAGGATGGCCCCAGTTAAGACTCCTGGCAGCAGTCTGAACTGGACATCCCCTGTGATCAGATTGCTGACTACCCAGGTTGTCGGTAGAAAGCCTTCATCCAGGGACTGATGGAGGCAGATTCAGAGACCCAGAGCCAAACACCTTATGGGAGGAGGGATTGAAGGAGACGGGGGGTGGGGGTGGGGGGGGGGGGGGGGGGGGGGAGGGGGGAGGGCGGGGGGGGGGGAGGGGGGGTGTTGAGGGGAGGGCCGGAGGGGGAAATGTCAGGAACATCTTGACAACCAGGGAGCCTGCATGGGACTGACCTAGGCACTCTGCATATGTGTGACAGTTGTGTAGCTTGGTCTGTACGTGGGACTCCTGGAAATGGGAGCAGGGGCTGTCCCTGGTGCTTTGCCTGGCTCTTTGGAACCTATTCCTCATGCTGGAGTTCCTTGCCCAGCTTTAAAACAGGAGGAGGTGCTTGGTCTCACAGCAGCTTTGCTGACCCATGGGAGGCCTTCCCCTTTCCGAGTGATTACGGAGGAGGGGTGGATGGAGGGTGGTGCAGAGAGAAGGAGGGGGGAGGGGAGCTGTGGTTGGGATTTAAAAGAAAGAAAGAAAGAAAGAAAGAGAGAGAGAGAGAGAGAGAGAGAGAGAGAGAGAGAGAGAAAGAAAGAAAAAAATAGAATAGTATATGTATTGAGAAGGAAACTGCTTTTTTATTCCTAATAAAGCACCGTCATCTGGTAAAAAGCCAGCATTGAATAAAACCAGAGAGAAAAGGGTATTTCATTAATAATATCAACAAGAATAAAATCCCTGTATGATTATTTAAAAAGAAGGCAAATAAAATTAAAATATCAAGACTATGAAACATTTTTTATAGCAGATACAGGCAATCAGAACATTTATTGTACTGGACAATTGAACAAATTATTTTAAAAACATGACCATGCAAGCTGACAAAAGAGGAAGTTTAAAATGGTCAGTGTGAAATCTCTTAAAGTTGTTGAATTAAAACATAGTTTCCATAAAGGCAGTGGTGAGACTACAGTAGTTTCAAAACTGAAGTGTTCTCAACTTTAACAAATACTATTCTTATAGACTTTTCTCTAATGAACCCACATGAAGAGAATCTGAATAAAATGTCAGAAAACATCTTTAAATAATGGTAAAATCACTTAGAAATTGACATTTATTTCAGAAATATGAGGATTGATTAATACCTGAGAATTACCTTAATATACCACATTAATAGGCAAAATAAAACAGGGCATATAACCATCTTGATAGAATGACTTTCATTTTCTTATTAAAAATTGTTAGTAAATAAGAACTTAAAAAAATGACTGAAAGCCATTTAACTACTTAAGAAAACAACAAAATGTAAAACTTCTACTTTGAAAATCACAAAATATTAGGAAAGATTAAAGATCGAAGTAAGTGGAGAAATTAAGCACTGAGTTCATAACACTTCCCCAGTTTTTTAGGCTGTAGAACAGAAATAAAATGGCGAAGCATCCTTAACTGTTAGAATGGCAGTGTTTTATGTGGACCACCTTTAGGCACTGATACGTCCTCTGTAACTATTGGGTCCACAGGGAGTATTTCAGCCGGTCTCCCGACTCTCTGCCCACAGTCCCACATACTGTACCTGCTGTAATGCAGCAATCGCATCGCCGGGTCTTTCCATTTTAGAGTAAACTTTTGCTAGAAGGACTTGGGAACGCCCATCCTCCATGAGAGCTGACAATTCAGTTACTAAGAATGGAATGCAAAGGGGATAGTGTCATTTTAAATAAATGTCTATATTTCTCTACATTAAAAAACTGGTCTTAAAAAAGATTTTGACAGTAAATAATAACTTAAAATTTTATAAAGTTAAAGTATAACAAAATCATAAAAAAGATTTAGGATAGTAATTGGCTGGAAGAAAACGTAGAGAACTGAACAGTAATTAGCATTCGTTTTTAGACACTTATTAGCAGGTAATCTCATCACTCACGTCAAGATTGCAATTTTCATTTTTCAGTCTGTAAAAATGTCTGATGAAGCCATTAAAATAGAATAGTCTCTGCATATAATTAAGAAATTGCTTTTTTTATTCTTAATCAATTACCATCATTAAGGGCACAAACTATAATGTCAACAGGTCTGGTTTCTGGTCCAGGTTCATTTCTAGCTAATTATGTAATCTTTCCCCCTGTAGACTAATATTCCCTACTTAGCATAAAAGTGAAACTTCAAATAAGTCCAATAAATAATCCAAACAAAGTGGCACACAATGATCTAAGGAATACTTTGTGACTGAAGGGGCACGTCAGACCCCGAAATGAGGACAAAGTCAGTCTGTTGTACCATTTATGGAGTATACAATCCAGGCCACATTCTGCTATATACCCCCTGCACGTAGGTCAGAGCACTATTTAGAGGAGTTGGTTCTCTCCTTTTCTCACATGGATCCAGGAGTTCAATCTCAGGTTGTCAGGCCTAGCAGCAAGCACCTTTACCTGCTGAGCCATCTTGCTGGCTCAATCACTGTTTAACATTTCAACCTGTTGAAGTAGTGCTTTGTTTTATAATTAATTAACAAATTTGATTAACAAAAACTCAGCCTAGCATGAATATGTTTCCAAAATTTGTCATGGTTACTTTACAGGTAAGAAAAGCTGGGAAGTGGGCGGAAGTGACAAATAGAGACAATGTGGAAGTCCACAGAAACTGGAGTCTTTGCTCTGGCCTAATCAGAGGGCCAGAGTGGCAGGGCTGTAAAAGTAATGTGGCTGGATTTACAGAAAAGCTTCCGATCACTTCTGGATTCAGAAAGGCTGCAGCAGTTGAGGACTGAAGCAGGCCAGACTCATGGAAGCAGGGAGGATGCAGTCGGGCAGGCCAGCTAGCTACCATCCCAATCCAGGAGAAGCAAATGGGGACAGAAAGTAGTGGAAACTGAGTTGGGGGAACAGTGAGACTCAGAAATGAGTCATCAGCTATTTAAACAGAACGAAAAGGCAGAAGCCAAGATTTTGGTTCTTACGCACTAAAAAGGAAAACAAAGTTGTAATGAATGAGAGGAGGAGGGTCCCATGCAGAAAACATTTAGGAGATGTATTAAGAATTTAGGTTTAGCCAGAATAAATTAAAGATATATGTTAGAAATCATGTACTTGTATTTATAAGCTGTGGAAACCTGTATATATGTAGGAATGTGAGCTGTAGACTGCTGATTTAAAAAATAGGGACAATTTAAAGCTAATTAATACAGTAACACATGAAATGTGTATAAAGGTACATTGGTCTGCCTCAGGCTGTGTTCAACAAACATTCATTAAGCTTTTACTACATAAACACAACACAGTTAACATATAAAATACATACTGTATTTTCCCCTACAACCTTAGGCCCTTTTGTGTTAGCAGTGAGATCTGACTGAGCAATGCACACTGTTCAGCATGAGTGAGAAATCACACAGTAAATGCATTCTTAATTGGGAGGATTTATGGGACAACTTCATTAAAACTAAACTAAGACCATCTGGGAGTATTAGAAAGCTTAGGGTAGACTCCTCTTACAGGTGGAAACTTACATGGTGTTAGCAAAAGAAAATCAATGGAATGAAATTAAGTTTCCTATAGAGTCACATATATGGGACTTACTGTGAACTAAAGGTGGTATTTGAAAAAACAATTAAAGCTGACTATCCATTTTGAAGATGATATAGAAAAAATTATATGTAGTTTAAAGTCCTTAATTCAAAAATAAAGACAAAAAGGCCAAGTAACATCCCATAAGACTTTTATAACATAGTTATGAAAGCATTTTCACAAAATAAAGTAACAAAGAAACCAAAGAAGAAAGATGGTCTGATTTGATATATGGTAAGACACAATAAATAAACTTGGCAAAAACCCACAAAAAAAAAACCTAAAAAACAAACAAAACAAAACAAAACAAAAAAACCAAACAACCAACCAAACACCAGCCCCAGCAAGATCGTCTATCACAAAAATGAATTTGGGCAGCTGAGAAAGGATTGGCATGAATTCTAGGCCAGCCTGGGCCTAGAGGAGATCATCCTTCCCATGAAACAAAGCAACAAAAAAGAATGAAATAATATTCAGTTCTAGTAAGTACACAGAGGTATATAAACCAAAATCGTACCACAGTTTTTTTTTTAATTTTTCTTCAAATACTAATCAATACAAACACACAATATTCTGTGATCTTAAGACACATTGGGATGCATAATTTTGAAACAGAAGACTATATTTGCAAATAAGGAAAGAAATGAGATTAAAACTCAATTGTATAGAATTATACATAACTATAAATACATATACTTAGTCTAGTGTGCACAGCCATTCCCCAGTACCTGGGGGACTGGTTTTGAGCACTTCCATCCAATACCTAAATCCATGGGTGTGCAGATCCTTTATGTAAGTGATGTAGTGTTTGCACATAACATGCATGTGTCCACTGATATCATCTAAATCATCGTTAGATTACTAATACCCAACATAATGGAAATGTTATATAAATATCTCTTCTACTGTGCCAGTTAGGAAATAATGACAAGAAAAATGTCTCTACATGTTCAGAACAGGAACAACCTTTCTTTGAAATATTTATGACCCATGGTTGGCTGGGTCTGTGGATTCCAGAATGTCAACTGTAACTGTATGTGCATCAGAACAGAGGCATGAGTAGGCCAACTTAGGAAAATATGCAGGTGGCTAATTGGAGATTTCTCGAGTGAGTGGGAGAAAGCAAGGCTTTCACTTACTTCAGCAATCTTTAAACTCTGAGAGGAATAAGCACTATATTTTACTAAAAATTGAAAGTCTTAAAAAAATAAACTTGCCCACTTGTAAAAAGGCAATGTGAAAATACTGGAAAAAAAATCTCTGTGCACAAATGTTTTCCCAGCATGTATTCTTAAGAAATATAAGCAAATACTTGGGGAGATGGTTCAGTGGTAAAGATGGCTGCTGCCATGTCTGACAAACTGAGTTCAATATCTGGGAGATACTTCCCCGAGTTGTCCTCTGACCTCAACACCTACTCAATGGCATGAGAGCACACCTGCAACACACATTATAAACCCAAAGAGGAAACAAATGTGAAAAATTTAAAATGCAACTGTACACCAAGGATTAAGATATAAGTGTATTAGTTGTAATGTGGTTTATGGTGCCAATATGGGAAAACAAAATAAATGCTCAATAATATTAGTAAAATTAAAAATACTACCAAGTTATAAAACTATTTGATCAAATGGTATGAATGTAATGGTATCAACACATATTTCCTCATATTGTATACAGAGAAAATAGCTGAATGGGTAATACATTTTTTGAAAAGGAAAATCACAAAGACCATATTTATATAAAACACAAATAAAGGCATAGAGAATATATATTTAATCATTCTACCTATATGGAAAGTAATGTCAGCAGCATTTATGGAAAAACAGTTGACTTAATGCATTACTATACTTTTATAATGCCTGCATTTTTTTGTATGCATGTGTTTGTATGTGTACATGTGTGTATCATGTAAAGGCCAGAGTCAATGTCAGGGCCATTCTTCACCCTACCTTTGAGACAGGGTCTCACTGAACCTGAGCTGGATAATTTGGTCACAGTGTCTGGCCAGTATCAGATATGAATGCTGTCTCTGCCTCCCCATCTCTAAGATTATAGGCACAGGGTGCTGGGCTTCTTACGTTTTTTTTTTAATGTCAATTGTAGGGGTCCAAACCCAGGTCATCAAGGAAGTACTTTAGCAATGGGCCTATCTCTGCAACCCCTCAAGATGCTTGAATTCTTAAAAAAAAAATAATATTTTTACAAGTCAAGATTATAAAAGTGGCCGGGTGTGGTGGTGCATGCCTTTGATCCCAGCACTCGGGAGGGGAGGCAGAGGCAGGTGGATCTCTGTGAGTTCAAGGCCAGCCTGGGCTATAGAGTGAGTTCCAGGTAAGGCTCCAAAGCTATACAGAGAAACCCTGTCTCAAAACAAACAAACAAGATTATGAAAGTGTTGATATGCTTAAATATCAATAATTATAATTTATATATATTTATATCATTTTTGGAATTAAGCGCTTTTATAGCACTGAAGTATTTATTAAATTTATTATTAGATTTAAAACACATCCATTTGGCAGAGTTGAGTTCTGAAAGAAGAAAAATAAATGTGAATTCATATAACCAACTACATGTAAAAATATCAAGAAAACCAATATATAATTAGGTATTATAAAAATACATACACAAGCCGGGCGGTGGTGGCGCACGCCTTTAATCCCAGCACTCGGGAGGCAGAGCCAGGCGGATCTCTGTGAGTTCGAGGCCAGCCTGGTCTCCCAAGCGAGTTCCAGGAAAGGCGCAAAGCTACACAGAGAAACCCTGTCTCGAAAAAAACCAAAAAAAAAAAAAAAATACATAGACAAGATTTATCAAGCAAACTTTTTTTCTAATCAGAATGACTTTCATACCAGGTTCATGAGCTAGAGAATGCTGGAGAACTTTCTCTGCTTTCTCATACAACTTCAGTCTTAGTAAGAGCTCAGCCAGGTCATAGCAAAGGCAATTCTGTTGTCCACTTTTCAGAGCAGCTTCGTAATAGGTGATTGCCTAAACAAAGTCCATTTCAGTTAGGGCTTTAAAAAGCACAGAAGTTTCACACATCCCAGGCATAAGGCATACTGATAACTAGAAATAATATATGAAGAACTGTAGGCATATATCCGTGCTGTCAGAGAAGTAAGCTGCTTTTCTTAGAAAATCATAGAATACAGAGCAACCAGCATTTTCTTACAATAAATAATGAACAATACTTGGTAAAAAATTTAGAGATTATTCTAGGGGTCAGCAAGCCTTAAACACATTTGCTTTCCTAGTAGGTGTACACATACTTAACAATGACCAGGCATAGCACAAGAATACACCAATCAAGGGAAATGCTTTATCCTCACTAGAAACCAAAACACAGCCTCCTTGAAGCGTATAGCTTGACCACACTGGCACGGCAGAAAGGAAAATGATTATGCTACATTACGTAACAAAGGAGAGGTGGTATTATTGACTTTAGGACCATTATTTGGTTGCAGAGACTGAGAAGAAGCTTAAAGTCTGCTAGGGTCATAATAAAAGAAGAAAGCAGGTCACTGAGAAAATCTGACACGACACAAATACCAGTTTGCACACACGAACGTGGAGCTTAAAATCACCAAAGATGCAGAAGGTGGCTGCTGCTGCTGCTGCTGCTGCAGACTTCTCTACAGCAGATCTGGATCAACTTGATCCAACAGATGTACAGACATTATGGAGCAGTTACCTTGGAGTAATTGTGAGTTTTAACAAGCGCTTTTCCAATTTTTCTTGCCAGTGTTCCGTCTTTTGGGTTCTGATTTAAGGCTTGCTCATAGGCCACTATGGCTTCTTCAGGCTAACATTGTCAGACACAAATGACCAACATTAGCAAACAGCTTAAGTGGATCCATTAAAGACCAACATTTCCATAACTAAGGCCCTCCCAACGTGGACTACTTTAACACAGTATATACTGAAGAACATAAAAGTACACAATTCTAGAGAGAAGACGGAAAGTGGGTCAGATATTCATCACTAGTAATCACACCCACAATGACCACACTCTTAACTACAGCAACTCTGCATTTCCTGACAGTCACTGTAACTGTCCGTAGAGCTCTCTCCACCCTTCTGTTTAGAGGAAACTCCTGACAGTCTCCTAGCAACATCTCTATTGCAGATAAGAACGCTGAGTTAAGTCTCCATGTTAAAAACGTGGTGGAACCTATCCTTTCATTGCAATCACTAGAACTCAAATATTAAATGATGAAAAAGCTAAATTCCTTTTAATAGAAAGTTATACTAATTATAAAGTTCTACATTTTAAAAAAATATTTGAGTTCAGTAGAATTAGAAATTTTACCTCTTGGATGTTCATGTATGCATCACCAAGGAGCAGAAAGGACCGGGGACTGGGCATTCTTTCAGCAATTTCTCTGGAATTAGACCATCTTTACTTAGTATATTGAATACAAGTAACATTTACAAACCAGTAAGATAAAATGATGGCTTGTTTATCTCAAGTATACAGTAGCCAGCAGTGTTATCTTGTTAACATGTATACTTTTCCTGCTATATCACAATGCACTTTTCAAGGACTCTTTCCATTTTCTGACATGCAGGAGGAGAGTAAAGGTAGACAGTAAACATTCAAACTCTTGTTGTCTGGAAGGATTCCTTAACAGGAGGAAGGCACTGTGTGGTCCACCTGAGCTCTCATCTTCAGGGTGAACATTAGTGGATGAATTACCTCCAAACCACCACGTCTTCTGCTCCAGCATCTGCTGCTTGTTTATTTGTAACAAGTAGATGACTGAGATCTTCCTGCTTCACCCCACCCCCAAGTGCTACAATGACAAGTCTGTACCACCATGCTTGGCTTGCTGCTCCGCTTTAAACATACCTTACCTAAGCATTTAAAATCTCTATGATAAAGCTAATTACTATTCCAACTTTAGAGATGCTGTTAGGAGTGTGTGTCCATATAGACATATCAGACATGGCTAATCTGTCAGATTTGCCTGAAACCAAACCATGCTTTTCATTATTACATCACAGCACATCCAAAAGAAACTAAACCTTTGGTTCCTGTTTTTGTTTGTTTCGTTTTTCGGAGACAAGAGTGTTGCTATACAGCCTCACTGGCCTGAAACTCTTACATAGGGCAGGTTGCTCTCAAAGTCACAGCAATCCTCCTGCCTCAGGCTGCTTAGTGCTACAAGTTACCATACTAGATGTAGAAGCATGATGCCGACATCACCATCAGAAGGCACTGGTTTCTCAGAATACTCAATACATACTAAGAATTTGAGGAACATGTTTGGTTAGATTGTTGGATATGTTGAGGAGCGAGGACTGACTCAGTCTGCTCACTTAGTCACCCACACAGTATGTTTGTGTGGATACCGTTTTGTTTGTGGCAAAGAACAGCAACATGTATGCACCATGTCCCAGTAACTCTTAGGGCCTCATGTGACAAAGCTATTGTTCACTCAAAAGGAAGAGGTGAATCATAACTTGGAGTTTGGAGCACATTAACTTACAATTTCCCTCTTCCACAATAGATATGCCAAGTATTGAATATGCCTGTCCAGTATCTGGATCATTGTTATATAATGTGGTTATTAGAGTATATCTAACTCTTGCCTTTTCTTTCCCCAAACAAAAGAGTCAGAGCTAAAAGGAACATATGATGAGGGGATTTCAGAAAATACTAGGCCATGTACTGAAGCAACCGTAGTTCTATTTAAGGTAAACCCGTGCGTTGGTGAGCGTGATCATGGGCATGACCACTTCCAAGAAAAGATCTGTAAAGACTCTGTGACATGAAAAAGACAGAATGTCAACATGAGGGTTAATTTCAGGAGGAAATGTGCCATGTAAGTAACAACTTACCTGTAACAGGTGATATATAACATTTTCTCTTTTCTATGCTTCAGGTAAATATCTGCCATTTTTTCTTTGGCCTCTATAAAATAAGGCTGTTCGGTTGTGACATTTCGAAGCATGCTTAATGCACGCTCCGTATCTCCTTGTGCCAGAGCCAGGTCTGCATTAGCAATAGTGACACGTAATTCTTCACACGTTCCAGAAAACTCATGGATGGCATCCTGTAAAACCTTTGCTGCCTCGTGCTATAAAGAAAAAAAAAAGAAAGACTCCTACAAAATAGGCAACAAATTACCCCAGAGAGGAGCCTCATCTACCAGAACACAATGATGTCAGTACATTCTTGGTATTTACAAAAATAAACTGATAGATTTTTAAGTGACATCTTTAAGTTTAAAGAGACCAAACCAGTTGAGAATATAAATATTAGTTAGGTGGCTGTTTTTACAACCAGGATGACAGCAGTTGCTGTACAGAGTTACTACTATTCTGGAACAGAATCGTAAATTACATGATTACATTTCATGGTGGTCAACATAGGTAGGCACACTGAAAAATCCATCCAGGGTCAAATTACATTTAATTTCCAGGCACTTTCAAGATGCACATATTTTACTGAAAGGTTAGGAAAAAGTAAGTTGCTAAATTTTGATAGTTGGCCAAGGGACTAATTCTGGCTTTTTGATTTTCTATGTGTATATCATATACATCTATGTAGAAAATTATTCAAATAGAATTGCATATTTATATATTACATATTACACAGGAGAGGAAGGTTATTAGTACATACATGTGTTTGTGTGCGCACACACACACACACACACACACACACACACACATATGCACGCACGCACGCACCAAAGCTCCAATCTGCTTTAACTTACCTGTTCTCCATTTAAGCGGTGAACCTCCACCAGCTCCAGGAAGATGGATAAACGGTGGCTGGCATCCACTTCAGTTCTGTGCTTTGACTTCGAGGAGGCTCTACTTCTCCTCATTCCTGGGAGGTTCATTGCCATGTGCAGAGTTTTAATTGCTTCTGCTACTTCTCCCATTTTCTTCTGTGACTGTGCTTTGATTAAATGATATAATGGGTAGTCTCTCACCTGAGAAAACAATTAACAATAGTTCTCAGGAACGTCCACAATGGAAAACCAGAGTTTACAACCCACCAAATATGTCATAGGATTCTTGAGTATAGCTCATTTGTGATATATCCACAAAGTCTGTTTCTGACCTTATTTATTCACTTCCTAATCATAATTTTAAATTAAAATTGTATTAGAAAGGACTTGTAAATTAAAAAAAACCTCACATATTGAAATTACCCAGACCCAAATACTATACATGTCAATCAACTATGTAGAAGTTTAATCATATTAACTCTAACATTCAGGAAACCTGCTACTCCAGCATCCTCTGGAATGTCAAAGAGGTTGAACAACTAATGTTTTTACAGGGTAAACAATACATCCTAAAATCTGAACTTTCAGTAAAGGGATATCTTTATTTGAGGCTCCTCTAGTAATGATATGCCTCTTAGATTTCTAGAAAAAAGTCTGCATTTCTATTCTTTTTTACTTTTAATACTAGAAGTCTCAAGGTGCTTTCATTAAACATTGGCCTTCCCTTTTCATACTACCCCTAAACACAAACTAAAGAATCTTCCATCTGTATTTCAGCTGTAAACAGTAGACAGAGAGTGTAGAGAGGACTAACAGAATGAGTAATAAGAGAAGCCAAAGGGGGTGACCCTCAGTGTGGTGGTGGGGAAACTACCAAAGACCGAAGGAGCCTTAGTCCCCCAGCAGCTGGAGGCTCTGCACCTGGGGACTGGACTGAACACTCACACCTGCTCCTCTCCCAGAGACTGGCAAACAGTGCATGGGCACAGCACTGGGTGCACCTACATCTAGAGCCCTACTGTCCCAAGACAAAGAAGCAATAGTTCTGGCTTCTTATTTAGAACTTGAATTCTCTGTAGTGGGTAGCTGTTCCAGCTTTGACCTGGAAGTACTAGCCCCACTGAGGCTTCTGGTAACTCATGCCTATGAGGCAGGGCCGAGACAGGAGCCCTTAAGACCTGAGATCTGGATGCGCCGGCTCTCTTGGTTCCTGGATCCTGGACGCTGGAGGTAGACCAAGCAGAGTTTTCCAGAGAACACTGCTGGACTGCACTTCACCTCTCCTGGACCCTGTAACCTATCTCTTTATTTGTAAGTTACCCCACAAAATAAACCTCCCTTTTAACTACATGGAGTTGCCTTAATATTTCCAACAATAATTCTCTGGCTCATTTCATGTTTTTCCCCAAGAATGGAGAGAATCACCAGTTTGAGGCTTCCTTCCACGAGTCTAAAATAGTGCTGGAAGCATCTAATGTTCAGGGAAAATGACTGAAATTTCCTGGATAGTAAGAGATGTCTTTATAGCTTCAAACTACATAATATTCATTTCCAAAATCAGTGTGTATTATTTGAGGATGGATCTATAAAGAGATTATGGGAAAACAACTGTAAGAGGTTGTGGTAGTTCCCACCTATACTCCTAGCACTTGGGAGGCTGAGGCAGGAGGATTGATGTAAGTTGGTGGACAGCAGTCTACAAAGTGAATTCCAGGCCAGTTTGACCTACAAAGAAAGATACCACCTCTAAAAAAGCAGAAAAGGAAAGAAAAAGAAAAAGGAAAGCAAAGTCCAAGAAGAAAATGGGCAGTAACATTATATTAACCCTCTCCATTAAAGTATTTGCACAATTCTGCATGGTTTAAAATTATTGTATATATACACTTAATTGCTGTATTTAATTCCCATCATAACAAAAACTATTCTACAAATTACACAGAAAAGAAAACTGAGGCTTAGAGATAAGTACAAAGACTAGAAATTGATCCCCGATCATTCATTACCAAATTCATACAAATTTATTTTATTGCTTTGGGGTGTGTGTGTGTGTGTGTGTGTGTGTGTGTGTGTGTGTGTGTATGCATGCTGTGATATTGTCTTTCCATACTGTCCAGGCTGGCCTGGAGCTCCTGGTCTCCAGCCTCCTAAGTAGCTAGGATTACTGGTACCCACTACCTAGGTAGTCTGATATTGTGGCAGTTATGTTGTGGTAATTCATATGGTTTTTCATCTATATCAAAGACATCTGAACGTTTTCTCCTGTTTCTTGTAATTTCAAAATTCTATTAAAATATTTATTGGCAATGTATTTTAGATTCACATGTAAAATAATTGAACATGTATACATCCATTAAAAGTTCAAGGAACATGCTATGTCTTAACCATTTTAATCTGGAATACTTACATTAAAATTATAGCTCAGACAAAGTTCCAGAGACTGAGAACATAGTTTGACTTTCTCTTGAGACAAGTACACCTGTGCCATCAAGAGGTGGGCCTCTGCGTAGGAGGGGCTGTGCTCTAGACAGTGTTGCAGGTTGTTGTATGCTGCTTCGATGTCACCTAATGGGGGAAGCAATGCCCGTGAGGTGTCAGAGTTCAGAGGTAGAGCCCTGAGACGGGACCTAGATCACAAGCAGTTATGGTTCCAGTGTTTAACTCCTCTGTCATGAAGCCATGCCTCCACTGCTACCTGTCCTAGCTAGCTTCCTTCTAGCCACTTGAAGAACAGACCTATATATCAGGACAACAGTTGGTCACTGCAAACCAGGGGAAATATAAAGGATGACAGCCGGTGTCCATTATTACTGGCAGGACTAAGCATCTACCTTCATTTCCCTCCTAAAAAAGTTTTGTTTATAATTACATTAAAATGGGCTGAGACTGTCGTCATTTCAATGAGAATTGTCTCTCATAGGCTTGAGCATGTGAACGCTTGGTGGCCAGTTGGTGGCAGTTTGGGGAGGTTTAGAAATGATGGCTTTGCTGGAGGAAATGTATCATTGGGGAGTGGGTATTAAGGATTTTTAACCTCACTCCACTTTGAGTTCACTTTCTGGGCTTCATGTTTGCATCTGAAGGTTGATCTCTCAGCTTCCTGCTCCACCCAAATGCCTGCACCTGCTGCCATGCTTCCCCGCCATGATGGAATCTTATCCTTCTGGAACCAGAAGGCCACATAAAGGGTTTCTTCTATAAACTGCCTTGCTCTTATCACAGCAACAGAAAGTGACAGGGCAAGGACATTTATAAACCTGGAATTCTTTGGTATCATTTACACTAACACAGAGGACATATTCTAAAACTGGGCCACATGCCTGTGTGGTATCCAAGACTACTGGGGTCCAGCCCCTCTACAGTTTTTTCCCAGAGTTCCAGAAGAGACACTACCAGTGGCAGGTTAATTAATCTAAGGGATTTCCTGAATAAATCTGCATACATGAAACTCTTTAGTCCATTTATGCTTCTGAGTCAGTTCTCTCTCTACATTGCTTCTTTTCTGCTCTCACACTTAGGTCCTTTCTTGCATGATTCTCTTTACATTTTTCTGCTCTTAGTTCTTTTCCATCTGGTTTTTCCCCATCTAGTTCTTTCCATCATAGTTCCCCAATCTAGTTCTCTCAAGTCTCTGAGGTTTATAGTTATATACCCATGCAGTCAGCAATGCTCTGGCCAAAGCAAGGTCACACAGCTTGAATTCTTACAGGGTCAAAAGGAGGGGTAAGCAGTAATTGTCAGCTATCATTAGCAACCCAAAAGGGAAATGACTAATGGGGAATAGAATCAACTGAGGGCTAAATTCGGTTAATAGACCCGAGAAAAGGTATTTATGTGCTCAAACTATATTCTTAGACGTGGTTAGTTAAAATATTAAGAGTCTAAGTCACTAAGTTATGAGTGAAAATAAAACTGCCTTTTTTCCCCCCTTTGGAGCTGTATCTGTCTCAGTCTAATCTTGGCTGTGCCGTTTTCTGTCAGGGTGGGGGTAGCTAGCAGCCTGTGTCACAGCTTGCTGTACCTGGTATGTAAAAGCCCTTTTGTTCCGAGTTAATTGTTAAAGGGGAAGTCTAGAGATACCACTTGGGCTATGGGAGAAAAGAGAGTTTAAGCTTAATTTGCACAAGAAACAAGGCTTGTTCCTAACAAGGTGGTTGTCTCCCTATGGATATTTACCTTAATTCAGGAGACTAGTAGGTGGTTTGGATGCTTATCTTATCTGCAGTCTGTCCTTAGATGTTTGAGAGGTATCTCAGATAAAATGCTTTTGTCCGGAGATGGCCCTGGCCCTGGATACTTGCTAAAGGATGTATCTGATTTTAATGCTAAAAAGGGGAGACAAAGCCTGGAAAAAAGAAGTCTTGCCTGTG
This sequence comes from Peromyscus attwateri, assembly GCA_902168425.1. Classification (NCBI taxonomy): domain Eukaryota; kingdom Metazoa; phylum Chordata; class Mammalia; order Rodentia; family Cricetidae; genus Peromyscus; species Peromyscus attwateri. The sequence continues at coordinate 65,620 of CABHPP010149618.1, forward strand.
TGACTGTTGTCAACATAGTTGGGGGAAGTTATCCAAATACTTGAATTGTATAGGGAAAAACTGTGCCCAATGAATGATCAATCACACTGTTAGAAGTTCTTAGAATTAAATGGGAAAGCTATAACAGCATACATGAAATTCATAGCAGGAAATGGCTAATATTCAAAAGCCAGTATCACCAAGACTCCTTAAGTCTTGGCTTTATCCTCTGGAAAGTCCTTGGCTTCTTCCAGGTATAGCTTTGTCATAGTCAGCTTAATTCCTACTACATATTTCTGCATCCCACAGCAGTATGTAAAATAGGAAAAAGGCCAAGGATACATTTCTGAAATTCTAAAGCATGAGATAAAGATTAAAATTCCTTTAAACACAAAGTGAAACATCAAATATTTTAGAAAACATATGCTGTGTATCTGGAAGTCTTAAAAATCCCCTTAATTAATCTTAAAACATTGGTTAAGATTAATGTAATAACAATGGTAAAGTTGATCCTCAGCTGGAAGATGGAGATGAGGCTCTACTTGGCATCATCAGCATCGACTCTAGGTGCTACAACTTCCTTGGGATGCAGTCCATCCAGACTCATATGTGGCATTCCCAAAAACTGGCTTTAAGTAGATATAACAGGGCTCACTTCCCACCCTGCCTTTGAAGAATTAAGGAACGAAAAGTCCTAAATTATTTTGTTTAAATATACCTCACCTATACCTGCTATCTATAGAAACAATAGGGATGAGTTCAGTTTACTAGTTCACAGGAACTCAGCCTACAGCACCTCCCACAGTACCCATTGTCCCCTCAGAGATAGAGAATTAATGGACAAATTATTGACAGAGATAGCACAATAACTTATTAAACATATTGTCCAACCAACCATCAGCAAAACCAGTAACTTTGGGATCTTTATTATTCTAATGCCTAATACCTAGAACTATGAAGGCAAAAGGGGATGAGAATGCTAAGCATAACAAATTTAAGTGTGTCAGTGATGCCAGACTCAAAATGGAGTGGTTACATCAACTTGAAGTCCCCAACCCCCAATATCCTGTAATGATAATAGAGGTGAGTGGTTAAGTAAGGCCGTGTGTAGTGTGTAGTGCCGATGATGAACTACTACTCTTTCTCATGGGTCCTTAGACATGGGTTAGCTCTTAACAGCTGCTACTGCCAGACAAGCTAAGAAACTGAAGCTTCATATATAAGTCTCTGTTTGATGAGTTTTCAATATGCCCTTGGTCCACTAAAGCATATACATCCTACATGTTTCTATTTACTCCCCCAATACATTTTTAATGTTTGGTCAGCTTCTCTTACTTGCTATTAGGTTTGCAAATGAAAACTATTTAAGAAGAAGAAAGATTAATAATAATAAATTGGGGTCACTTTCATGACCATGAGGATGAAATTATCTAAGATAGCGGGTTTTACACTTTTGTTTCAGTTACAGATAAAACCCATGCATCCACAGACACAATATGCACTGTACATGACTGTTCTCCCTGGAGTGGAGTACAGGACCTGTTTACATCTGTCCTTGCCAACACCGCGATCAAACTCCTCAGTTACTTTAAGTGCTAAGGTATAGATCACCTGACAAATACTTCACTTTGGCCATTAAGAAGACAGCGTGCGGAAGACCTGGGACACTTCTGATAATCGTCTCTAGGACTGAAGAACAACGTCTGAGAACTGGAGAAAGAGGCTGCCCGGGACCTGCAGGCTAAACAAAGAAATCAGAGCACTTTCCTAAGTTCATAACAGTATTTAGCCAGGATTAAACATACAGTAATTTGAGTGTGTCTAGAAGAAACTAGCATTTTTTATAAAAATTCTCTTACTTTTTTTCACACTACCTTTGCTGTGTAATTGGACAAATACTAAATTATCTTCCTAGTTCATCTATGAATAGACTATACAAATAATGGGTTTTGGGCTGTTAGAAATTAGAAATTGTTATGTAATTAATATTTTGATAACACATGAAAGCAGTTATCATTCAAAATTTATCAAAGAAACATGTTGAAAGAAAAGACAACTGAGATGTATTTCTCGGTTAAACACTCTGATTGCTTTATTGATGCTTTCTTGATCTGAAGGATGGTCTTCTCCATCCTCTTCACCTGATGTACAGTGTGCTGCATCCTTCAGGTCAATCAATGACTGCATTCCTTTACAGAAGATCCCTCTGAATATGGGCCGCATTTCTTGCCCTATGCTGAGGCTCAGACCATGTTCTCAAAAAGATGCTTAGTAAGACTATTGCCTAACCTCTTCACATCTCCACAGCATACATTTTATGGCACTTTCCACCTATTGCTGCCTCTTTTATGGGACTAGGAGTCTTTATGTATCTTCAAGTTCAGAATTTTATACTTCTTTGAAATGAAACGAAGTCAATTCTTTAAAACTGTTGTGATGGTTAATATGGACTGTTCTGCTCTAAACGTGGGTGAGTCCATTCTATGAACTGGAGTCCTGGGCTAAACACAAAGGCAAAAGGAGCTGAGCAGCAGCATTCATCTCTCTCTGCTTCTGACTGGAGGTGATGGAAACAGCCACTTCCCATTCCTGTTGCCTTATCTTCTCCATCGTGTTGGACTGTACCCATAAACCATGAGCCAAAGTAAACCCACGTCCTCAGCCTCCTTTCCTTCCTTCTTCTCTTCCCTCCCTACTACCTTCTTTTCTCCTTTCTTCTTTTCCCTCCCTTTGTCCTTCTTTTGCTAAGTTGCCTTTATTAGGTATTTTGTTATAGCAACAATACAATTCACCAGAAAAATAGTTAAAGGAAAAATGATACTAAGTATCTACTAGTCACCTTGCCACCAGGAGGTGGTAGCGCATGCCTTTAATCCCAACACTCAGGAGGCAGAGGCAGGTAGATCTCTGTGAGTTCGAGGCCAGCCTGGTCTACAGAGCAAGTTTCAGAACAGCCAGCACTACAAAAAGAAACCCTGTCTTGAAAAAAAAAAAATAGTCACTTTGCCACCTGCTCAGAAATCCTGAGAACAACTCTCATTTTTTTCTTCTATTTTATGTTGTTTGTTATATTTTGAGACTGGACCTCACTATGCAGCCCAGGCTGGCCTCAAACTCTCAATCCTTTCACCTCTGCTATTTCAGAGCTAGAATTATAGGGTGGGCCACTTCACCCAAATAGAACAGCCATCATTTTTACTAGGGTTTCCCTATACAATCAAATATTAAAAACAGAAGTCTAGAGACAATCACTGAGATTATACTTGTTAGGTTAAAAATGAAAGGAAAACTGTATGGGAAAGAGGCTTGTGAATGAGGAATAGATCTGAGGCCAGTGCTGCCTTTCTGGAATGTCCCCATGAAAACTGACCAAGTTATAACATGCGGACAAAAACTGCATTATGGGAAAAAGAGGATGTTTAGTTGGATTAGAGATCTAGCTACGAAGGAATCTATTATTTTGTGATCTACCTATAGTTTGGTTAATTCTTAGCATAGTTATTGAAGAAATCCTTTGGAGTACCCAAGGACAGAAGCCCTGCTGGTCCTTGTCTCCCCTGTGATGTTCTCATCTGTGATATTCTCCCCTCCTACCCACAGACCAGTCACACTCATCCCCTGTGTCCCTGTGGGTGTCTTCATCAACTGTTCCCTTTGTTGAAACAAGCTGTCTCCACAGGTCATCTTCAATTCTTCTTTTCGTAAGGCCTACTCTGACCCTTTCACATAAATTTTCATCACCTCTACCCTGTTCTATTGTTTCCTTAAAGCATTCTCCACTATACTATCCAGTCTTCTTATGGTATATGCTTCACCCTTTAAAATACATCCTTTGGGGCAAGAGTTATTTGTCTGCAAGGACATTCCCCCAGCTCCATGCACTGTGCTGGATGTGCTATAAAACCTCTGCAGAAAGAAGCCTAGAGTGAATATTAAATAAGCATTCAACCTTCTAAGCAACTTGGATGGATGCTGACATGGGAGACTGACTCAACCAGCCTGAGTTAATCATCAAGGATGATTCTGCGAGAGGATAGTTTTAAGACGTTATAAAGGCCTGGAAAATGACATGATAAACAATCTGCAGAGCTCCCCAACGAAAGGCCATTTTTCTCATTTTCATTGTTCATATACCATGTAAGGCTGTAAACCAGGGAGAAGCTAATACCTCTGGTTTTAGGAATGTGTATTGGATAGACCTATCTGGAAAACCTGTGCTGAAATATGAGCTGTGCACAAGGAAATTAGGTTATGTGTGCTTAGTGCCAATACCAAGGGGCACTGCCTAATGAATACATGTCACTTTGAAAGGATTCCTGGGTAGGCTACACAAGGTTCTAGTGCTACGACTCAAAAATGCTAATGCTTACAAAAGACCATCATTATTTCCAAGCTAAATCAAGCAGATGGTGGTGGATAATAAGGCTCCATATAAAATAGACGGCAAGAGCTAAAAGGAATATGATAACTGGAGTGTGAACCTGAGAATACAGAATGTCAAGAAAGAAGTGAGGAGTCCTACTCTTGAACTCAAAGGTATGAGTAATGGATTATGGTATTTGTAAACTGTTAACTCGGTAGGTATATACAATATAAAAAGGTAGTGGACTCACATGCAGTCATATGGAACAAGAACAAGGGCATCCCACACAAGAAGGATCTAATCCAAATCTGAGCATCTCCTTTGTGAAGGAGAACTGATGATTCTTTGGACTAATAATTCTTTGGAACAGGAGGAATAGTCAATCTTCCACATTTAGCATAAAGCAGAGTTTGATTTCATATGGGAAATGGTTTAATTGGTTTTTATTAAAAAGAACTCCAGTTCTGAGTTTGCCCAAGGTGAGATGGTACTTGATGTTATCAATCAGATCCAAATAGGTAACATGCATGAGAATTAAGCACCTTTAATACTTTGAACCTGAGAATTTTAGGATTTAAAAAAAATTTTAAAGAAGTTTTTACAAATCAATACTTTCATGATTTGGTAGTAATATTGCTATAAAGATGGATTTAAAATAATTTCAATAAAAAGAATTAAGAATGCTAATTACAGGTACACATATAGTCAAACACGTTAAAAGAAACTTGTTAGCATCTCAGTGTAGGAGATAAGGGGCAGAACTACTTACCTGAATTGGACAAAAATTCAGATATTCAGTAACAACTTCTAGTAAGAAGTCAGGATTGAGCTTTTCAAAATACTGTATTCCAAGAGGTAAATCTTCTAAGTGTGAAAAGTGAGTATTCACAGCTTCATTTAACAGATTTATAACTTCTTCCTGTCGACTATTTTTTTTTGTAGCAAGAACTGCATGCAAATACATTAATTCCTGAAAAATAAGTAGATTTCATTGGTTATTCCATTTGGTTATAAAGCCATTTATTTCTGTTTAGATTTCAAATGCATATAAAGTATTATTTATAAGAAATTATTCAAACCTTTCATAGGAAATCATTCAAACCTAAGTATGAGCTGAATGGAATTTTAGGCTCATTGAGAAAAACATTTAAAGTCGACTTGCACAGAGGTAAACTAACAAATGCAATTACACATTAAAGGTAGAGCTCATTCACCATTCGGAGCTAAGGATGAACCGTCATTTAGTTTCAGGTTTATAATAGCAGCTGTGGTCTGCCATCTGATAAAATGTCATACCGCAGATTTGCCCATTGACTGCTGGAATTCACTGAAGAACTCTAGCTGCTGGTCTGCATCTTGCAATTGCCCTTCTATTAACTGACATCGGATGAGTCCTGAAATCAAAAATAATCAAGGTTTATTCCAACCAACTAAACTAGGTTAAAAAAACATTTTCTTCCTTCACAACAATCCCATTTTAGACTGAAAAAACTAAAATAAGGACACAGCAGGGGTGGAGGTGGGGAACAAAGTCAGTAGCCAGGGACTATGTAAAATCTTTCACTGAAGAATTCATAACTTGATAGAAGCAACCAAATAAAATCACTCTTTCAAGATAGTGTTTGCGAAATCAGTTGTTATTTTTAAAGATACATGACTTTTCCTCTTGTGTATAGCAGAAACAGTTTAATTAAAAGATTATATATATATCTATATATATCTGCTTCAGTGGGCTGGTTCTCAAAGCAGGTTTCCCCTGGAGGAAGTAAGTCATCACTGCATCACCACATACCAGTAACTGCAGAGATGTTGCTCTCATTCAGTGTCATGGCCGTCCTGTACCACTTCCAGGCCTCCTTAACTTTGCCCTGGAGAATCATTTGGTAGCCGAGCTCTGTAGCAATTTCTGCTTGCTGGGGGGTTAAACTAAATGCTTTCTCTAGGAAACTTTGAACTTTTTGAAGAATGAGTTGATTACGTCCACACTGAAAAGGAAAGAAAACAAGGAAAAAACAAATGTAGACAAGAAGTCCAGCTGTACTCCGAATAGAAGACCTATTTTTCTCTATACTCATTTATAGCTTGAAGTGCATAGGAAGAAGGAAGGAGAATAAAGAATATCTAAGAAGGAAAGGGCTTCCTACCATCTGGATACTGTATCAACAAGAGTGTATGGCCCATCACAAGGTGTATATTTTAATAAATACTCTTTGACAACATCACCATCTTATATGGTCTTGCTGTATGAAAACAATGATTTTCAAGATTCTTTTACAAATTAGATAGGAAAGTATTTATTTTAAGGTTTTTAAATCTACGTGTACAATTAAATAAAAAACAAAAAACCTTTCCCCTTGAAGACAACCTTTAGCAACAGAGAAAATATTTTAAAATGGCATGGCTTACATCTTTTTAGAAAAAAACTTCACTAAAATTTTTTATGTCAATGCTGTTAAATAACTATTGAACATACCAACTTTTAAGAATAAAATACTTCTCTGGATGTTTCAATAAACTTAATTCTATAAGCATTCTAAAAAACAATGGAAATGTGTATGGTATTAACACAAATAAAAAAGGAATTATCTTATTCATACTTTTAGATTTTTTTCTTTAAGTTTCATACATCCTACATGTTTTAAAATATGATAGTTTCTACAGTTTAGCAATTAATATTCTTAACTTTTTCTTTCAAGTTAGTTTGGTAATTCTTTATGTTTATTTTCTTCCATATATTTTTGCTACTTCACTGAACTGTTCAAAGCTCTAGTTCCTTTCAGTGGCTTTGCAATTCTGCTCTGTTTCCATGCCTATCACCTCACCTTTACAGAATGCTCCTAATAGAAACATGCCTTTACTACAACAACAACAAAACCAAGACACTGGCCTTTTCCTCCACTGAAAAACTCTATAATTCACTTTAATAGATTTCCCCCAAAGGTTTTATAATAGAAAACAAAAGCACGGAGTGTGGAAGGGCTACCCACCGCCCCCACATTTCCCTAGCGTGCTCTTGAGTAGGAGCAGCAGGAAATATTAATTAGAAGGATAGAGGGGAAAGAGAGAGATAGAAAATACAGGATAGCCTCTAGAAGGCCTGGATCCTAATCCAGTGGACCATGACTGTCCCTGCCCTAGGGTATTTATAGAAATGCCAAGGGGTGGAGCAAAAGACTTCCCCCCAGCACAGCCAAGTGCAGACCATCTCAGACACTTGCACTCAGGCCCGTGGTCCAATAATCCTCTCCATGCAGACCTGCTGGGTAAAGCCACTAGGAAACCTAAAAATGGGCTACAGCAACAGAGCACCCCAATCCCCAATACTGACTGCACTCTGGCTTCCTCTGTCTGGAAGGCACTATTTGTCTCCAAGAGTCCCCTAAAGTCTTGAAAGTAGTAGTTATAGTCTCCTGAGTCTCCTTTCTTGGGAATGGATAATACACTTCGATCATATTGATTTCACCCTAGGCCATATGTTCCTCTGCTTCATCACTGACTGACTGCAAACTCTTAAAGACAGAGGTCTGGCATGCAGGCAGTCTTACGGTTCTGCTGAAGGCCATTGTAATCTTATAAAAAAGTTGAGCATTCTGTGGTTCCACGATATCCAATGCATTTTCTAAATTTTCCAGCTTGGTAGCAGCCTAAAACAAAGCAAACAATATTAATCTTAAAATAAACTAAGAAAAAAAGAATCTAATACACAAATAAATACTCTTATAAACTGATTTTTTTACTGATATATTTTTAATGGTTTACTTTTATTTTACGTGTATATGTGAGTCCCTGCATGTACGTATAAACACCATGTAAGTGCCTAATGCCTGCAGAAGCTAGAAGAGGGTGTTAGATCCCCTGGAACTGGAGTAACAGATAGTTGTGAGCTGCCAGGGGGATGCTGGGAACTGAGCCCAGTCTTCTGCAAGAGCAACAAGTATCACTGAGCACAACAATACAAGAGCATCAGTCACCACTGAGCCATCTCTCCAGCCCTTTATTACTGATATTTAAGAGACCTTGGGTTTTTAAAAATTTCTCCTTTTATGCGTGTGTGTGTGTGTGTGTGTGTGTGTTTGTGTGTGTGTGTGTTGTGGTGTATGCATGAGCAAATGTTTGTGTGTGCACGAATTTGTATGAACATGTGTGTGTACAGAGGCCAGAGGTTGGCTATCTATTGTTCTCTTACTTTTGAGACAGGGCCTCTCACTGAATCTGGAGCTTATCAATTCTGCAAGACCAAATGCTAAGTGAGCTGCAGATGTCCTCCAGTGCTCTTCTCTTCAGTGCTAGCAATACAAGCATGTGCCAGCATGCTGATATTTTATGGGTGCTGGAGATCCAAAGTCAAATCCTCGTGTTTGTGTAGAAAGGACTCTATAAACTGAGTACTTCCCCAGATCCCCCAATGGAATCTCATATATTGTAGGATGATTTCAAATCTATTTGAAGTTCCAGTTTTTTTTAAGGCTCCAGTAATTACACATAATTATTTCTTGCAAATACCCATCATTGAGTAGAAGCCTCTGGATAGGTAAAGACAGCCATAGTTACTCAACAAATGTACAAACTGAGCTCTCTCTGATAATGAAGCCATACCACAAAGGCTGTTTGAATGATAATATAGTTACAAAAATGTTACATGAACCTTTGAACTACACAGATAGCCTAGTTTATATTTGAAATGGTTTCTACAATAGAAAAATCATTAAAGTGGTTAAGATAAGTAATTTCTGGTGTTGTTTCTGGGTTGTTTCTTTTGGTGCTGAAAACCAGCCTGGCACATGCTAGGCAAACATCTCTCCCCCTGAGCTATAGCCCTGGCTCCAAGTAATAAATAAAAGTTGACAGAAGATTTGATCCACTAAGATTCTTCTAGTGTCTACTAAAGTGTTTGTTAAGTAGTCACATCAGCCAAGTTAAACACACAGACCTCTTGTAACATGATTGCCACAGACTGGATTTTTGTACTCCTTTACCAGCATCTAGGGAATGTGTGCAATACTATCAAAACATGCATACCTTATCTTAATGATTTCATCCTGCACTCATCTAACTCATGCAAACTCAACTAAGTTGCAAACATATTATGAAATCTACTTTGTATATGTACGTTCATATCTGGATCACAGACAATGCTATGTACCAGAATTTTACATAAAAATACATATACTCTATTATCAACCTAAAATCATTTTTGAGAGAAATTTCCCTACATGCATGCTTTACTAGTTGGTACAAGATGGTAAAGTCTTTGTAATGCTGTATGTCTGCAACTAATTAAAAATTACAGAACAAATATTTTGAGATAGAACTTCAAGCTTCTAATGAATATGCACACATGCATTTATCAGGGTGTGTGATGAAATTCATCATGACAGGCGACTTAAATCATGCACTACAATTTACCTTCTCTACGTCCCCCTCCCTACATAGATAATATAGAGCCAGCATTCTCAGTGCCTCCACATTGTGACTGTCCTGAAGCAGCAACCTGCAGGAAAACAGGTCAGTTAATAATAAAATAACTTGAGTTGGTTTTTTTTTTTTTTTTTGAGGGATTAAACGTTTAGTGACTTGACTCTTCTACTACTCAAATAAGTAGTTTTAATAACTATTTTTAGGTTAAAAAGTTATCTGGAAGTTAATTTTTGATGTTTTAAAATATGAATAGGGGTTGTGCCTGATTCTAATACTGTAGTAATGCTACATAAAATATTAGTTAACTATACACAACAGTGTATATAAAGTTGAGTTCAGGAGCTGGAGACAAGGTCAGTGGTTAAAAGCACTTGCTGCTCTTGCAGAGGACCTGGGTTCAGGTCTAAGTTCCCAGCAGTCCCAGGGGATCTGACACTTTCATCTGGTCTCCGTGAGAAGCACATGCATGTGGACCACTCACATACAAGCAGGAAAAGCCTTCATACACAGAAAGTAAAAATAAATAAACAAAAATTTTAAGATGTTGATTTTACCTCAAGCAGGTTTTTATTAAAGAGATTCTAAGAAAGAGTGAAATATTTAGATATGTGCGAACATTATCCATAAATTTAAAATAGATTCCTATGTGATAAAACACCACTTGGAAAATATTATGAAGACATTTATTAATCATGAGAAAGAACAAAAGGCATAAATATAGCAAGAACTGTCCTATGCTATAAGAATTCTTAGGAAACTTTACTGAAAGGAATTATAAAGTAACTGTTCAGATGGGCTCACCTACAAGCCCTTGCATGAGTGTATTAAACAATGAATTTCTGACTCACTTTTTCTCCTTCTGAATATGTCGCCTGCTACGCTACTGTACAGTTCCTCCCTGCAGAAGTCGGTGTGCTCTATGGCACTGTGACTAGACTCGGGTCTTTGCCTTGCACTGGTCAATAGGATGACAGCAGGAGAGCCAGCCAGCCCAGCCTACTCTGCACGGGCAGTCTGTATTTTGTCTCTGCTCTAAGGTCTTTGCTATCACCAGGAGAAATGTCTCATCTGTGCTGTTATGGCTGGTTACTGAGGTCTGGAACTTGATGCAGAGTCCCAGCAATCAAATCCCACCTGACATCAACCAATGCAGATCACTGATACTCAAACAAGAAACCAATATAGACTGTTTTACTCCTTGAGATGTGCAATTGCTTATTTTACACCAGTTGCTGTCTGGTATATTGTTCAGCTTGGGTTAAAAGTTTCCCCCTAAATAACCTATATGTAGTGCTTGATAAAACCCTTAACAGGTTCGTACCTTAGTTCAGCTGCAAAGTGGGGATGACTACGTCTCAGGTATAAGCCCCCTTCCCATCAGTCAGGCCCTCTGAGCACTTTAAACAGGCCATCTATAACTTACTTTCACTCACAGTGTTCAGACCAAACAGCCTGGGGTCATCTTCCCCCAGTCTCTTGCTTTCCTAGCTGAAATATATCTAAATCCCAGTCACTTCTCAAAGCACCTTAAGGATAACTGTCCTGGTTCCTTCAGAAGCATTTTTCTTTCAGATCATGGCAGTGGCAGGAAAATGGTCCCTCTGCTTCTGCCCTCACACCCTTCTCCACACAGTTCTCAAATCGGCAATGATTCTATTAAATGCTGTGTGGTATTTTGTGTTCTGACAAATAAAGCTTGCTTGGAGTCAGAGGGCGGAGCTAGCCACTAGATAACCATAGAGGTCTGGAAGTCAGTACAGAGAGGAAACAGGAAGTGATAAGGTGGGGCCTTTTGGACCCGAGAAACTGAAGAAAAAGTGACTGTGGTTGCTCTCCTGCTTCTCTGATCTTTCAGCTATTATCCTGATACCTGACTCCTGGTTTTTATTGATAAGATTAGATTTATGCTTCATTTGGTGCCTAACGATACTTCTTTATTCAAAACACTCACAACTTTGCATGTCAGAAGAAATATCAAACCCTGGTCCACAAGATCCTTCATTACTCTGCACCCGCTCCCTCCCCATTACCTTCTCACTGCTTTTGCCTTAACTCCACTCTGTCCCTCAAACAGATGAAAGGTGCTATGGCCTCAGGACCTCTGCACAGAGCTCTTCCTTGGGTAAGGCTTTCTCTCAGGTACCTGCGTGGCTTCTTCCATGACCTTCTCCAGGTTTTTGCTCAGATGACATTCTTCATGAGGCTTTCCACCACCACCTCCAACTCCTACCCCCAGCATACCATACTTGACTTTTTTTTCCTCCCTAGGAAATTTTAATTTTCCTATGTTTAATTACTACATAATTTAATTATGCTGCTTAGCATATGATTCATCTCACTTTACTATTACCTTCCTAATGGCAGAGAGACTTGTTCACTAAAGGAGTGTCTATCTAAAAATAGATACTCAGTGATTGATGTGAATAAACAAATTCAAGGGTTTTGCATAAGTATGTGCTCCATGCTATGTATGTGTTAGCATTTGTATGGGCATGCATTTGTGCACATGCATGTGGAGGTCCCGGGCACTCTTCACCTTCCGTTTTAAGGCAGTGTCTTTTGCTCTGGGGACTCCCTATCTATTCCTCCCACACATGACGATTATAAGCGGGACAAAACACCCACCCAGACTTCAGATCCATCAGACTTGACAGCAGCACATTAACCACTGAGTCAGCTCTCCAGCCCCAATTCCATCTTTAAAAGCAACACTATTTGAAGTGGTTTTTTTTTTTTTCAACTCTAGGCTGCTTGGCATAAACTCACTGTATATTACATGAAAACTTAAATTTTATGCTGATTATGAAAGTCTTGTAATAGACAGAACAAAACCAGATTTTTTTTTTTTCCCTGTCATGTATAACCAGATCCAAAGAGGCTGTGATAGTGTCTTCCACGTAACCTTTGTGCTGTCTCCACCGTCTGGTCCCAATCCTGTAAGGCCAGCTGTAATTTCATTTTCTTCTCAAAAGCAGGGAGGAAGCTGGGAAAGTTCACAATGATCTGGCTCACGGTCTCCAGGGCTCCTGAGTAATTCTGGCGCATTTCAAGGCACAGTACCTAATGGGGTGAGAAAACTGACATTGAAACTGTGGCCTTGTACATCAGACCTTCTCAGGCCAGCCTGGGCTACAGAGCAAGTTCCAGAGTAGTCTGGGCTATGGCAGAATACTGCTGCTATTTTTTTCTGAGTTTTTATCAAACTCACATCTTAAAATATCACAGAAATTAACACACATTACATCGGCAATTTTGCTCTAAAATAGACTCTTAATATACTACTTAACCTGATAACAGGATAAAATTAAAATAATATGCAGAAGTACTTAGGAAGCTTTGGCAGGAAGATGGCCAACACTGAAGTAAGGTCAGTCTATCTTCTACATGCTGAGGACAGGCTAGCCTGGGATGTGGTACAGAATAAGGCCCTGTCTCAAAAATCAAACAAGTAAAACTTCATTTAGAAATAGAAAGAATATTGCCACTTAGAATGGGAAAATTACCTTTATAGAATTAGGAGATTTTTTTTAAATAGCATATAAAACTAAAGAGATTTTACAGATTTTACCCTGTATTTGAAAATGCTACTTTCAGGGTAGAAAATAAGCAAAATAAGGTTCCAACAACACTTCAATTCTAGGAATTCTCTTAAGGAAGTAGTGAAAGACAGCAAAAAAGGGCATGCCCATGATGGTTACTGCCCAATGGTTAGTGTATAAGAGAAAAGAAAACATTACCCACATGTCCATAAACGAGTCATTACATAAGAGGTCACGGACTTAACAGAAGTCCAGGTGGACGTGGAAGGACTGCAGAAGTGTGCAACTTCCATTCACTGTCACAAGGAACACGTCCTCTATGACAGCTGGCTTGTTTAACAGTGGCAGTTATTCTCTTACTCAAATCTCATTATGCTGCCTGGAAATATCTTTACAGTGTCTGGGTATTAGACACATTGTTTCTCCCAGAGGAGAATAACCTCTAAGTGTAATTAGTGTATTGAAAATGCATGGAGAGGCTGCAAGATGACTCACAGAGTGAGGCCTCTGCCACCTCCCCTGATGACCGCAGGGAGTTCAAAGTCCAGAACCCACATGGTAGGAGAGGACTGACTCCTGCAAGTTGTTCTAGACATGCACAAGCACAAACTCACACTAAATAAATAATGTACGTTCATAAACCATATTTTTCCCTTTTAATTTTTTCTTCTAGATTATTTTGTCTCAACATTAATATAAAAGTGCAATATGTATTTATATATATATATAATTCCATATAGTTATAGGAAAGTATAGTTACCCAGAAATCTATTATATCAAAATAAAATATTTAAATTTCCAAATAATTGACAATAATAGAAGATTAGGATGAATTTTAGTACATATTTTCTCTTGGAATCTACCTACATAGCTAACACTGAAAATAAGAAAGCCCTGCCACAAAGAGCTGATGTGTTAACCTCTGGACTCTTCCTTAGACCAGCCCCTCCCACAGGAACGCGAAGCAGCATCTTCAGCCCCCCCAGTTGGAATATTAATGAGTCCCTTCTGCTGAATTAATCAAAAAGTACGTATATAATTACAATGGATCTTCTGGAGCTTCAATTTTTTCTGTCTCTTCCAAAATCGACATTGAAACCTAACTCCCCAAGCAACAGTGCTGGTAGGTGGGGCCTGACCAGAGGTAGTCCATCATGAAAATGAAAGAGGGGCCATGGAGTCCACTCTTCTGGTCTTCTGCCATGTAGGGGACCACTTCTCCATTAGGAAAGACTGTTCAAAGGACCATCCTGTAAGGCGCAGGGCTCTTACCAGATACCACACTTGCTGGTGCCGTGATTTCAGACTTCTTGCATTAGCATTGCAGAAATGAGTTTCTGTTCCTTTTAAAGCACCTAGTCTCAGACTTCTTTGTTTTAGTTTCCTTTCATTTGGAGGGGTTCTAAAACATTTTTTCTATGCAGCCTAGACTGACCTTGAACTCTGAGTTCAAGGACTGATGACAGTCCTCTGAGTTACAGGATTACAGATGCAAGTCAATATGCCTATTATGTTTCAGGCGTTTTTGTCGAAACAACACAAGACAGACCAGACCACAGTAATTCGGAGAAATCATTTAAACCAATCATAAGTATCACATCACAGTAAAAGGTAAACCGCTCTAAAGTCCTTCATATTACAACCTCAACTAGCCTAACCCTGGAAGATTACAAACTCACTTTCCTTTAAAGAATAGAAAGCAGCAAGATCATTTAAAAAAAAACTTTAAAAACTTGCCAACCCAATTCCTGTAACAGCACAATGAGGAAGATCCTGACTCTAATCACTCTGAATACTTGTTGTGTGGGCTGATTAAAATGTGAACAAACTCATCCATGGAAGCTGGCCAAGAGACCACGGGGACATTAACAAGAAATAAACACTAGTCCTCACCTCTTTTTCTTCTTTATCATAAATAATAAAGACTTCTGAACATACATTATTTAGACAGTCTTATTACACAACCTATGCTGGTTTGGATCCTTCGGCCTCTGCTTTGCAATTGCTCAGATTACAAGAGTGTATCACCACGCCCAGTTTAAATGTATTTACTTATTTATTCTCAACTAAAAAAACCTGAAAGACACTTAGGATTATATCTCAGTGGTAGAGCATTTGTTCAGCCCTGGGATTGTAAGAGGCCCCCAGCACTGCTAAAATAATAGTATTTTTAAGATGTATTTTTAACTGTGTATATGTGAATGTCTTAGTGTGAGTGTGTACACATGAACAGTGCTGCCTCTGGAGGCCAGAAAAGTGCACTAGACCCCTTGGAGTGGAAGTCTCGGGGGTCTCCTGACATGGGTGCTGGGAACAGAACTCAGAGCCTCTGCAAGAGATCTTAAGCACTGAGGTATCTTTCCAGCCCCTAAAATGGCAATGAAAACAATTTTACTTACTGTGGAGTTTGAGTGCAGGTACGCATGGACCACAGCACGTGTGGAAGTCAGAGGACAAATTTAAGAGTCAATTCTCTCCTTTTGTATGGTTAAGGCATGGTCTCTCATATTGTCTCTCCCCACCCTTGTACACCAGAGGAGCTACCTACAAGCTTCTGAGTGATTCTCCTGGCTCTACCCCACTCCTCCCTTATCTTGCCAGAGAGTGCTGGGATTATAGATCTCAGTCACTGCATCCAAACTTTTTTTGTGGTTTTAGGGGATCAACTTCACACCCTTACATTTTCATGGAAAGCATTTTTATCTACTATCTCACCAGTCCCAATAATTTAATTTTATTTATTTATCCTGTGTGTGGCTGCGGGTGTGTGTAAGGACACACAGATGGAGGGCAGAGGACATTCAGGGTCTGCTGGATCCTCCCTTCCTACGTGTGGGTTTTGGAGATCACACTCAGGTTTTCGGACTTCGTAGCAAGTCCTTTTACCCTGAGCCATCTCACTGAAGCCCATAGATAAGTTTTGAAAGGTGGTCAGAAGATGTTAGTGGAGACAGATGAAAGGAAGTAACTTTAAAAAAAAAAATCATTCTTATTTCATGTGCATTGGTGTTTTGCCTGCATATATATCTGTGTGAGGGTATGACTGCTGGGAATTGAACCTGGGTCCTCTGGGAAGAGCAGTATGTGTTCTTAACCACTGAGCCATCTCTTCAGCCCGAAAGGATGTAACTTAAATAGTCCAACCCAACAGTGATTTTTTTTTTTAAAGATTTGTCAACTGTTTATCCTCAGAATGCAAATCAAGGACAAAACTGTTCAAGCTTTGCACTAGCTACTTCCCAAATATAAATTCAAATCCAAAGCAAGACCTGTTAGATCACCTCTCCTCGTCACCCTGACCTTAGGTCCATGCCCCGTTTTTTCCTCTAGCCTTTAACTTCTCACTCATTCTCCTCCAACCGCCTGGATTTCTCACTATGCCCTGAATGTGCCTTAAGGTATCTGAATCTGTCACGCCTTATTTTTAATGTTTTCTGCACCATGCTATCAGGGCTGTAGGGCACTGGAATGAGGATTGTGAAAATCTTAAATACTACTGATTCAAAGCATACACTGACAGTGCAGCTATCTCAGGTGATCACAGACATGCTTCAGTTGGAATTTCCTTCAGTATCTTTCACAATAAAAGGACAAACATACAAGTGTTATGCAGCCCTCATTTCTATAATAAGTCTTTGTTCAAAAGTCAAATGTGCTGACTACCTCATTTCCTACTGCAAATTTGTGCCTCAGCGCCCATCTCCTATCCCTGCTTTATTTTTGACTGCACTTCCTGCCGACTATCTAGTCATACCCTAGGTAATTAACTTACCCATTTTACTCACTGTTCATCTCTCTAGTAGAAGAGAAGCCCCACAACATGAGGTGTTTACTTTATCCATGTTACGCTTCTTCTCCGGTGATGCCTCACACATATTAGATGTAAGGAAACACTGTGCAGGAATGAATTAAAGAACCAACCACAATAGACAGAACACTGATCCAGAAATCAGGCCCTTTGGTAGAGAAGTCATTCTCTATTGTGTCCTCCCCAGATAGATGCAAGTCCCTCTAACAGTTGAAGACAGAATCACAGGTATTATTTTTTGTGACCTACTTAGTTTGATTAGATTTCAAGTGTTCTAAATTTTAAAACACTTGATGAATTCACTTTGATTCCAACTCACCTTACCCAGCAGAGCAAAAATATCATTTCCGTCTTGTAATCCCTCCTCAAAATACCTTAGTGCTTTTTTAGCATAAGGTTCTTTCCCTCTTGTAATATCAAGCCACGCTTTCAAAATTGGTCCCTGGAAAAGAAAGTTACTACTCAAGTCAATATGAATATCAAGAAGTTTGTCAGCAATTGTCTTACTGCTGAATCGAATATTCTTCTCTGAACCTTTGATGGTAAATGACCACCATGACAATAGCATCATAATAGCTACCATGTGGCTCGTTCTGTGAGAATGTGTTGCCTCTCTTTGCATACAACCCCAATGAGCTAAGGTGAGGAACAGAGATGATACCTTACTTCACACATGATAAAGACCAAGATAAGTCCACAGCTACTTTCTCAAGCTCTGCAACAGTCTAGTTAATTAGAAAACGCCTGGGAAATGAAGAACTGAAATCATGGATATTTCCAATGGATTGGAAGGTCTGTATGATTGCAAAGATGATTTCTTTTTAAAATCAAATGAGAAATAGGGTATGTTCTCCTTTCTATGCTTTTTAGATTAACTTATAGGCATTTGAGAAAGGTTATACTTGCCTCCTGAAAATATGAGTGAGACTATCAACCAGCACCCCTTCAACTAAGGAGATACTTTACCAGCTGAATGGGTTTCAAAGGCTATTTCTATGGGCTGACAAACTCCAGTTCTAGCCCTAAACCTTCAGCTTCCTTCCTTTTAAAGCTCATCTGCTCTTCTGTTAGCCAGCACTTTGAAACCCAGCATGTGTGAAGACAAACATGTCACTGCCCTCTATTGTCGGTGACTTCACTCAACACTTTGTCCTCATGGAAACAGAGCTCACTAGATTTGGGGACACTGAGGCACCCCTTGAGCTTATGCCTCATTATCTTTTTTCATTTTGTGTATCAGCTGACAAATCTTGGTGGGTCTTCAACATTTTTTATTTGTACTTCCTCTAGTCCCTCAAAACCATCTGCCAGAATGTACTTTCTGCAAATTTTAGTTTCTGTCTAAATCAGTTCAGCCTATACACTATTTTCTTGATCTGCACTGTAATAATGTAACTTCCATGATTCAAAGCCTTTAAGGATTTCTTAATGTCTATCCAATTATCTATAGATATTTATACCTAGCAATCATGATCCTTCTATCTCTACAGTTTTCTCTTACCATTTTCACTATTTACCCCATGTTCCTTCAAATGCAAGGCTCTCAAGGTAAGCAGATATGATGTGTCTTCATCTCTACCCAGCATTTCCAACCTGGGGTAACTACTCCCCCTTTCAAGGTTTACTGATGAAATTGGTTGGGGGGGGGGGGGCTTGGGGACTTGTTTTCTTGGTTGTAGCTGAAATGCTATTTCCTTTCTAAACATTTTCCCTCAATCACTTACCCTTATAGAGGTTAAGTGATTGAGGGAAAATGTTTATCAAAGTCATGGCTTGTACAAAATAGGCCGCTGTCTTCCTGCACACTTCAATCACAGCTCTTCTCATCATTTCAAAGGCTTCTCAGGAGGTAGAGTAGGCATATGCGCTATGCTGATTTATCCAAGAAAATGAAGCCTGTGCTCTCTTTATGCTTGGATTACTAATGGCACACATCCGGGTGTCTTACAGCAGACATGTTCAACGAGAGGGAAGGAAGGGGAATAAGAAGGAAAGAGAAGGAAGCAGAATACAGATCTATTCCAAAGTGACTAGTACAGAAACAAGAAACCCCAGTCCAGCCATATTATTTATGAATATTTCATATACAGTAAGGATATTTGTAAGTTAAAGCTAGCAAATAAGTTCATGAAACAAGGAATAAGCAACCTTGGAAAGGTCCTATTCTGCAATAAAGAATATTAAAAGAAAGTTATTTATTGAGAACAGAGTAGTTATAATAAAGGAGTAAACAAAGGATACTACTACATAATATCACAATCTTCCTTTAGTACTACTGTTTTAAAAAGAAAAGTGGTCACCTCATTGCTATCATGTGGCATTTTTGACATTCTGTCAATATATTCTCTCGCCTTATCATGGCGACCAATGTGCCATAAAAAAAGGCCTGCGTGGTACAAGGCTTTGCGTCCAGCTTCCTTACGTTGCTCCTTCATTTTGGTATCTAATTCCAGGATAGCTTCTCTATCTGTGAGGGGGAAATAATATTAAATCGAAATTAAATCCCAGATCAAGTGTTCATGATAGGTCAGATGACTAACCAGGTATAGAATTTAGTTATTCCCTCAAGGGCAGCATCATTAAAAATAAATACACACTATACATGCCATCAAAATACTGCTAGTATTACTGCTTCATTTAAGAAGAATGAGCAAGTCAAGCTATGGGGCACAGCACCCGGGAGGCAGAGATAGGTGGATCTCTGTGAGTTTGAGGCTAGTGTGGTCTACAAAGAGAATTCCAGGATTGCCAAGGCTACACACAGAGAAACCCTGTCTCAAAACAAAAACAAAAACAAAAACAAAAAACCCAAAAAATAATGAGCAGAATGAATCTTAATAATGCCTTATTTAACCCAATACATACAAATTAGAAATACAAAATAGATATAAAGTTAGAGTTTGCTCATTTTTTTTAAACTAAATCTTTGAAATGGGCTTATTTTATACTTACAGTACATTTAATTGAGGCTAAGTTTTCTTCAGAAAGAATATGTACATGACATTAAACTTAGAGTTGAAAAGCAGATCCATACACTCAATGTGGGCCATTTTCTTGATTAATCATTGATATGGGAGGGCCAAGCTAACTGTGTATGGTGCCAGTCCCGGATGCAGACAGAGCAAGCCATGAGGAGTAACCTCCGCCTCCCCCGCCCCGCCCCTCCCAGCCACCATGGCCTCTGCATCCATAAATTTCCTGATAACTGGATCAGGTATCAGCTTAAAATTTAAAAAGTATAATAAAATTTGGGCTGGTAAGATGGCTCAGTGTGTCAAAGTACTTGCAGCATAAGCCTGGTATCACAAGTTTGATCCCCAGAACCCATGTAAAAAGCCGAGATGTGATGGCACATTTTTAATCTCAGAACTCCCGCAGCGAGACGGGAGGCAGATTGTGTTCGTTAGTGTTATGTCAACTTGACACTAACTAGAGTCGTTTGGGAGTCTCAATTGAGAAAATGACCCTACCAGATTAGCCTGTGGGCCATTTTGTTGATTAATCATTGATATGGGAGGGCTAAGCTCACTGTGTCTGGTGCCAACCCTGGGTTGGTGGTCCTGGATGCAGTGGCAGCAAGCCAGTAAGGAGCACCCCACCCCCCACCTCACCCAAGACTCCCAGCCACCAAGGCCTCTGCATCTTTTATTTTTCATTTTTCTTTATTAAGAAATTTTCAGGCTGGAGAGATGGCTCAGAGGTTAAGAGCACTGACTGCTTTTCCAGAGGTCCTGAGTTCAATTCCCAGCAACCACATGGTGGCTCACAACCATCTGTAATGAGATCTAGCGCCCTCTTCTGTATACATAATAAATAAATAAGTCTTAAAAAAAAAAAAAAAGAAAGAAAGAAATGTATTTCCCACTGCCTTCCTTTA
>CABHPP010149618.1:86703-97935 GCA_902168425.1 Peromyscus attwateri
TAAGATGAAATAAACTCTTTTCTCCCAAAGTTGCTTTTGAAAAATGATGTTTTATCATAGCAACAAAAACCCTAACTATAACAGAAATTGATACCAGGTCATGAGGTATTACTGTGACAGACCTGACCATGGTGTTTGCGGAAGTACTGTGCAAGGCCTTTGGAACTTTGAGCTGGAGAAGCCATTGAGTGCTCAGAGCTCCGTGGGCTGTTCTGTGAGAACTTAGAAAATAATGCTGAGAACAGTGAAGATGATGGAGGCCTGATTTGTGAAATTTCAGAGGGAAGTTAGAGTCCTTCAAAGACTCTCTCATGGCAGTTTGATATTTTAAATTAAGAATCTGTGGTTCTGATAAACCTTTGCTTTGGGACAACTGATGCTGGTTTAGCTGGACCTGGGAAATTCGTGGTGATTAAGAACAGACCAGCATCACTGAAGCAAGGTCTTCTGGGGAGTGTGTCCCTGGAGTCAGCAAACAGAAAACTGTGGTCCAGAGGAGGCCACGGGTGTATCTTGTGCTGACAGCTGAACTTGGCATTGTGTAACAGTCTCCCAGGTGGGAACGGTTTGGAAGGAATGAAGGGATCACGGAGAGAAGCTGAGGCTTGCCACCATGTGGCAAGGTCAGAGTCCCTGAAGAGAGCCCGGAGAGGCTATTGGTGAAGGTACAGCTTAGTTGTGAGGACCCCAGCATTTCGGAGATACCAGGGCCATGGGATGACCACCAAGGGCAGCCGCGGGAGTGGATGAAGCTGGGCTGAGCCTGTTAGACAGGTGTACGTGCTGTGAGCAGCAGAGCCAGAGAAGTGCAAAGCCCTTTGGGACCCAGAAGATCATGAGTCTTGAGGGAATCCCAGATACTGGACACTCAAGTTATATACACTGCTGAAGTTTGGTTGTTTTCCTCTTGAAGTAAGAAAGTAATTAACTTTTTTTTTAAGTTCACAGGAATGCACAGTTATGAGACCTTGGGTATTTATTTTAAAGTAACTTGAGAATTCTAGAGAGACACTGGAATTTGACAGACTTAGGAATTTCACAGACTTAATATTTTAGACACAATGAGTAGTTTAAAGAGACTCAACTTTTAAGTGTTTAAATTTTTAAAGACCAAGGAACTTTTAAAAGTTGGAATGTTTTTGCACTGTGATAATATTAACATGTCATCTTCGGGACAAATGGAAAAGGAAAGTTTCTAGATGAATAGTGATGCATTTGTGCCAGATTGACAAGGGGCCAATTGTGCTGGCTAGTTTTTATGTCAGCTTGATCCTAGCTAAAGTCATCTGGGGAGAAAGAAACAATTGAGAAAATTCCCCCACCAGATTGCTCTGTGGGAATGCCTGTGGGGCATTTTCTTGATTAGTGATTGATGCCGGAGGGTCCAGCCCACTGTGGGTGGTGGTACCCCAAGGCCGGTGCTCATGGATGGTAAAAGAAAGCTGGCTGAACAATCCAGGAACAAGCCAATCAACACACTTCTTCATGACCTCTGCATCAATTTCTGTTCTGAGTTCGTGCCCTGATTTCCCTGGGTGATAAACTACAATCTGTAAGATGAAATAAACCCTGTTCTCTCCAAGTTGGTTTTGGCCATGGTGTTTGGTCACAGCAATAGAAAACTAACCAAGACATGGACAGAGGAAAATCACTTGGAAGCTTGTGGGTCAGCTAACCTGGAGCTCCCAAAGTGGTAGAAACAGGAGAAACCCTGCCTTAAAAGGTGGAGGAGAGAAAAGTTGAACATGCCATGGTATGTGTAACCCCCCCCCCACATGCTCCTTGCCTCAAAAACAGAGAAACACACATACAAGTAATAATAATATTTTTTAATTTAAGTAAATAAAAATTAAATAAAAAATTCTGCCACATGTTGGGGGATATTTTATCATATTTGTGTTGATTAAATAAAATTAACCTTGGATCAGGAGGCTGAGTTACCAATGAGTTGACAGAAAGTAATCATGGAGCATCAGAGGGCACCAGGAGAGACAGGCGAAGTAGCAGGGATGGATTTGGAGTGGTGCAGGTTTTTCTGGTTTGGCAAAGTGGAAGCACAGAGCTTTTGAAGATGCCAGCAAGGACAGAAGGTTAGCTTTTTAGCCTCTCTGAGCTAGCAGGTTTTCACCCCAGCCTTGAATTTTTAAGTCTTATTTATAAATAGAACGACAGAGATTTAGTTAAAGCTACCTTTAGTGGCAGTGACAGAGCCAGTGCCAGAGGGGACAGAATTTCCTCCAGGCTGTGGCCTGAGTGGCTGGGCTGCGACTAGAGAAGTAGGCAGGTAACTTTGGAGTCACAATTGCTGGCTGAAATAGCAGTAGATTAAGGCAGAGCCACTGTGCCGAAGATAAACCAACAGCCACACAATCAGATTAGCCACCTTTTATGTTCAAAAGCCACACTCAGTTATATAGTACAGCTGAGTAGTGTATGCCATTCCCAAGATAGACAATTATATTACAGTATTTTATTAATAAAATTTATATAAAAAAGTAATCATTCCAAAGCACCAGGGGTAGTGTCAGACTAGTGCCCAAACTACTTGACTCTGAAGTCCAATCCTGAAGCACATATGTATTGATCACTCACTATAACTCTTTCATATCTTTGAAACATCTAGCACACTCCTAATAGAAAGCACCTAACTGTTTACTACTTGTCAAGCAATGTTTTATTATTTTGGGGTTTTTTTTTTTTTTTTTCTCGAGACAGGGTTTCTCTGTGTAGCTTTGCGCCTTTCCTGGATCTCGCTCTGTAGACCAGGCTAGCCTCGAACTCACAAAAATCTGCCTTTTTTTTGTTTTTGTTTTTGTAATCTGTGCATGTGTGCTTGGCATGAGAGGTATGTGATAGGCTTCTTAAAATAAAAACAATGATTCTAATACTTAAAAACTCATTCTATGTTATGCAGTTTAATTATTTGAAATATTTACAGTGCTATTGTTGCTGGACATACACACATACACATATATTTTTAAGTTACCTATGGCTTGGATTTTCTTCTGTCTCAGTTATAGGTTACACTACTCACCAGCACAATGCAACTCAACTTTAAAGACCAGCTTATGAACAAACTTTCCTTCCATAATATAGCTGTATGTTCCAACCACTATGCAGAATAATGTTCCTTCCATAATATAACCAAATGTCCCAACTACTACCCAATGAAAATTACAATGCTACTTTCTTAATATAGCCATACATCCCAACTACTAGCAAGAATAACATCCCTTCCATAATACAGCAATAAATCCCAACAACTATGCACAACAAAGTTCCTTCCATAATAGAGCCATATATCCCAACTATTACACAGAACAATGTTCCTTCCATAATATAGCCATAAATCAAAATGAACCAAATGTAGACAATCTATCCAAACACTGTACTTAAATACCATACCTGGATTGGGGCTCATTTTATGGACATACATTAGGGCAATCAGAGAACACAGTGACACATCTTGCTTGTTTTTAATGGCCTCAAATTCCCGAAGGGCTTCTTGAGCTTTACCTGGAAATCAAGATTAGGGTGGGGGGGGGGAAGTATTCTTAGTTCAAATCGAGGACTCAGAGAATTTGAAAACAGTTGATGACTAGTGCGTACCTTCCATCAGTGTGCCGTAGGCATGATAAAACCTGAAGACTGGATCACTGCCATACTTCTTCATTCCTTCGCTGGCCACAAGTAACACATGGTGATAATATCTCTCTTGACAATAGTAATTAATGAGTGTCTAGAAGGAAACAATGGCTAAAGGTTAACAGTCTGTTATTCTGAAAGACATTCAGAAGCAGATCTAAAATATTGGATAATCCAGAACCTAATACATTTTCTTCTTTACTCTTTAGAATACTACTGAAAACTGACACATAACAGTAAGGATGAGACAGAATGGTCATGGAATTACTGACAACCCAGTGTTTTTCTCTTCTAATGTGATTTCTTTTTTTCCCCTTTAATAATTTTGTCAAGAATACTGCAGCCAGACTACTTTTACATTTTCCTCCTTTGGCTATATTTTCTTAAAGGTTTTAGGAAAAAAAGAAGAAAACATGTGGACCAAGAAAATGAAGAGACTTGGGCTGGTTAGCTGCTCCTGGTGTTGGTTGTTTTTCATTTGGTTTGGTTTTGTCAACTTGACACAAAGGGTGGCATCTGGGAAGACACAACCTCAGCTGACAAAATGCTTCCATCAGATTGGAGGCAAGTCTGTGGGGGCATTTTCTTGATTAATAACTGATGTGGCAGGCCCAGCCCACTCTGGGCCTGCCACCCCTGGGCAGGTGGTGATGGACTGTATATATATAAAACTTTATATATATATATATTATATTACTATTAAATATATACATACACACATATATGTATGTATGTATGTATATATTTAAAGCTGCATTAGCCATGAAAAGCAAACCAGTAAGCAGTGTTGCTCCACTTCAGTGGGTGAACGAGAATGGCCCCCATAGGCTCATATATTTGAATGGTTGGTGCCTAGTCAGTGAAACTGTTTGGGAAGGATAAGAAGACTTGGCCTTGTTGGAGGAGGTGTGACCTGGAGGCTTTGAGGTTTCAAAAGCCCACAGCAGTTCCTGTCTGTCTTTGTCCCTGCCTCTCTGTCTCTCTGTCTCTCTCTCTCCCTGCTGCTTGTGGATCAGGACAGAAGCTCTCAGCTACTGTCATGCTCCTGGCCATGATGATCTTGGACTCTAACCCTCTGAATATATAAGCAAGCCTTCAAAAAACTCTTCTATAAGTTGCCTTGTCATGGTGTCTCTTCACAGCAATAGAAGAGTAACTAAGACACCTGTCTTCGTTAAGGTTCTATTGCTGTGAAGAGACACCATGACCATGGCAACTCTTATAAAGGAAAACATTTAATTGAGGTGACTTACAGTTCAGAGGTTCAATCCATTATCATCATGGTGGGACATGGCAGCATGCAGGCAGACATGGTGCTGGAGAAGGAGCTGAGAGTATTACATCTTGATATGCAGGCAACAGGATGTGAACTGGGATACTGGGCGCACCTTGAGCATATTTGAGACCCCAAAGCCTGCCCCCAACAGTGACACATTTCCTCCAACAAGGCCACACCTACTCCAACGAAGCCACACCTCCCAGCAGTGCCATTCCCTAGGAGCTTTCGAGGACCAATTACATTCAAACTACACCACCATCCATGGTCTCTGCTTCAGTTCCTATCTCCAGGTGCTTCCTTGAGTTCCTGCCCTAATAAAACACAATGACCAAAAGCCACTTAGGGAAGACAGAGTTTATTTCACCTTAGAGTTTGCAGGGAAGTCAGAGGGCTAGGAAGGAATGTGAATTACTGGCTCACTTAGCCTGCTTTCTTATAGCACAGAGAACCACCAGCCCAGGGTGGTATCACCCACAGAGACAGAGAGAAGGGCCCTCCTACAACAATCATCAATCAAGAAAATTCCTCGTAGACTTGACTACAGGCAATCTGATGGAGATATTTTCTCAATTGGGGTTTCTTATTCTCAGATGACCCTAGCTGTGTCAAGTTGTCATAGCCAGCACACAAGCTGTGACCAGTTGGAACTGGTCTAAGGTTTCTTGGAACTGTATCTAATGTTTAGCTGCTGACTTACTCAAAGAGGGAAGCCACACTCTCACCATTCCGGTGACTACCAGACTCCTTTACTCCATAAACAAAGGTGTGTGGGGAATCCTGTGCCACTGTCTGCCTACAGCGGGGTCTAGCCTGAGTAAGAAACCGAAAGGACATAGTGTGTGCAGACAGCTCTTTCAGTCTGGATTCTGGAGGGCTACATCCTTGCCTGTTCTAGATCCCAGTCACACAATATTCTCCAGAACTTCTGCTCTGCTCCCCTCCTGTGGTTACTGCCCCACACCCCTTCTCCATCTTGTTGCTGGAGAGAATGACCCATATTCCATTTCCCAGTCACCCACAACACACCTCAGCAGTTTTGTTTTTTCCAAGTTTCTCAGGCCCTAGGGTCACAAATGAGCATTTTGGGTCACAATATTATTCTACTTGACTTTTATGCAGTGTTTAATGGCACTCACCAACTACAACTCTGAAAGGCAGTGCTGTGGTATCCCAGAGAGGACATGGATATAGCTATATAAAGACATGGCCTCGAGTCTTTGTCTATGTTACACTTTTGCTCATTTACAAACTATGGTTAGTAAAGCAAATGTAGACATGGGGTGAGGAGTACTTGAAGATGGTGTAAAAGTCCTAGTCTGAAAAAATAGGATGAATTCCACCACACTCTGCTGTCTGGTCAACACCTCTGCCAACCTTCAGGTTTATACTCTGCCACCTGCTACCCAAATCATCAAATGAATCATTCACCCAGTGCTGCCGAGCAAAGCAGTCTTCACGTGCATCTGTTTCTCTGGCTTTCATATTACTCCCCATACCTATTATGACTCTTGTGGTTCAAGTTAGACCATTTAGTCCAACAAACTTCATTTTGATTTTTGAGACAGGATCTCATTATGTAGCTCAGGCTGGCTCAGACTTGCTTTCTGCTTGCCTCTGTTTCCTGAATGCTGAGAGTAGTCACATACCCCATGATCAGCAGTCTAGCAAGCATTTGCTGACTGTCTACTTTCTAGTACTGGGTACTATCTACTTTCTAGTACTACATACCAGGAAGAGAGTAATTATGCAGTGCTGAGAAATGTTAGTATGAGTGGTCACTGCCCTAAAAATATCTTGAACTTTCTGGTGAAATTGTAACTGAACACCAGCTGAGATCCAATGCAGTAATTAATGTAGGAAAGTGGCCAGTACATTGCAATTGGGAATACAGAATACAATACACAGCTTGAGTGACCAGAGAACCCACTCCTGCAGACCATTTTAGAACTGATTCTCCAATTATAAGCCCATTACTCCTCCTCCTCCTCCTCCATTTAACACCATGATTTGCCTTGATGATTTTTGACAAAGGCCCAGGAGTTTACAAGGCAGAGGAACAGCAACAAGGAGGTAAGGGTACAGTACCTGGGATGGGTGTGGTGATGGGCAGGGCTAAAACCAAGTCCTTAATCTACAACAGTGGGCTAAGACATGTTTGGCTTCCCACTTGGTTTTGTATGGCCCATGAGCTAAAAATGGCTGGAGAAACATTTCATAGACAAATTCGGAGCTTATAAAGATTTATTGGCATATGGGGATGTTCATTCATTTAAGTACATCCACAGCTGATTCCCAACTATAGTGAAGATGGACAGAGATCCTAAAATAGGCACCATCTGGCATTTTGTAGAGGATGTTTACCACTCCTTGTTCAAGAACCTGTTCTAGATAGAATATTGGACAGACAGATCAAGGGAAAACAGCGGCTGGGCCAATGATCTCATTTTTAAGGCTATGACTTGCTCTTGTGGTGAATGATGAAAAATTGAATCATGATTTTATCATTTAAGTGATTTTACTACACAACTCATTTGGGCAACCTGAAGGATAGATTGGAGGTGATGAAAAATGTAAAAGCTGGAGGAAAAACTTGAACGGTAATGCAGAAAATTATTAAAAATAAAAAAAGCCAGCTGGGCAGTGGTGGCACACACCTTTAATCCCAGCACTCGGGAAACAGAGGCAGGCGGACCTCGGTGAGTTCGAGGCCAGCCTGGGCTACAGAGTGAGTTCCAGGAAAGGCGCAAAGCTACACAGAGAAACCCTGTCTCGAAAAACCAAAATCAATCAATCAATCCAACCATTTCAGTCTTCTCTAACCTTCAGAGCCCTGTGACTATCAGAAGCTAACATGGCATTCATGCTTTTATCAGCTTGTGGGTTCAGCCCTCATAAATCAAGTGTAAGTTGCAAGACCTGGCATGTTTACTGCAGTATCTTAAGTACTTAGAAAATAGTGCAAGACACACAGAAGACGGTCAACCAATGCTTACTAAAGGCACTTGGGGCTGTCCCAGCATTAGATTGCAAATGGGTCATTTAATGTCCTGGGGTCTGTTCTGCTAGCTCCAACCTCCGGGGGACATCCAGGAAGAAGCGCTCCACAAATACTAAACAAGTCCAAGAGTGAATAGAGAAAAACCATCATCTGAAAAGGAAAGTTCTTGCATTTCCAAACCATCTTTGTTTCACCGTTTCTGAAATATCTGCTGAATGCATCAATCAGAAGAACATTTCCGTAAGCTAAATACTCCTTCCTCTCTTTTTAAAGTCTGTTTTTAACCGCTTGCATATCTCGTCCTGTTCCTTTACACGCGAATGCAGAGTAGGACGGTAGGATGGCTGTTAAGTTCCCTCAAAGTCACACCTGGAGACGAAGCAAGCTTCCCCAGGAGAAGTCCAATGCCAACACAAGCAACAGGCTGGGGGCTGGCCGTTAACGGCAAGACAGCGGCTGTGCCCGGGCCTCGGGATCATCCTCAGGGGGCGGGAGTTGGTGGGGTGCAGCATCTTGGCCAAGGCCGCAGGCCCTCACCGCCAGCGGCCGCTGCCCATGCCACCCGGGCCAGGTACCAATCACCTCGCAGTGTCCACGCGCCCAGCCCACGCCCCGCCCCGCTCACCTTCAGCCCCTGGGAGTCCATGGCCGCCAGCTGCCCGGAGCGTGCCCGCCACTGCCAGCTACAGGTTCAGGGGCTCAGACCCTCTGCCGGGGCCCGCAAACCTTAAGGGACGCGGTGGGCGGTGCGGAGGGCGTGGCCGGGTCTCTATTGGCTGCCGGCACGAGGGGGCGGGGCCTGACCGCAGGACTGCGAGGGAGGGGCCCCGGAGTAGGCTCGGAGGGAACCCGGAGGGAGGACCGCGACGCCGACTGAGGTTGGACTCCGCTGGGCACTGAGTGCCGCAGAGTGATGGAGCCCCCGAAGGGAGGGCCAGCCTGGGAAGGGCTCGAGGAGGAGGGGGTGGGTGGAGCTAGAGGTGTGAGATTAAAGAATAAAGATGATGAAGCAGGAAATAGGAAGAAGGGCGACCCTGCTTTCCATCCCTGCAAACAAAGGCAGACTCCATTTTCTCAGCAGTGTGTGTGTGTGTGTGTGTGTGTGTGTGTGTGTGTGTGTGTGTAAGCGGATTTGCGCAATGCGGTTTAGCGGCGTGCTTGACCAGGGAAAATGATTTACCTGCCACTTGTAGTAATAGTGACGGGGCCACAAGGTGGCGCAGAAAAAAAAAATCACAATTTGGCAAAAAACGTGAAGCCTGACTTGGGCCTATTTTAAATCTTTGCAAGCACGGCTATAATTTTGTTATCTGAGTGCTTATTAAATTGGTCCACCAGATTTCCACCGTAAAGTCTTATTTGAAATGTGTAATTGCCTCTTTCAGACTTTTATTTCTTAAGGGTTTGCTATAATTTGGATATAAACTGTATCTCCAAGACAGGTGTGCTGAATGCTTACTTAATTCCCCAGTCTGTGGTGCTCCTGGAAGTGGTGGAGCCTTTGATGGGAGGCCTAGTGAAAGGACTTTAGATGATTCTGGAGTGCCCTTGAAGAGGATATTGGGACCCTGGGCCTCTCTACCTTCTAGTCTGCTTCCAGGCAGTCCCAAAGTGACTAGGCCTCCTCCACCAGGAGCTCCCACCATGGTGTTCTCTGCCATCCCAGGCCTGAAAAGAGGCCGACTCACCACGGTCTCCCACCCTCCTGTGCCTGTGAGGGCTTGTCTTCTCTAGAACATGTTCACCAATGTATCTATTATGAGAGCCAACAAGCTGACTAACATTTTCTGTAGACATGAACTTCTTTCTGCTTGTAGGCTATGTAAGAACGTTCTTTAGAGATGGGATAACTCCGACTCCCAGCTGTAAAATGAAGCAAGGTTTTCTACAGGTTTTTCTTTAAAGTATATTCATTACACCCAATAAGGCACATCTTGTCATCGTGGAATTGTTTCTAAAATTCATGGTCTAGGGAATTGCTGTGGCCATGAGCAGTTGGTTGGTAATAGCTACTGATCTGGTTTCCAAAGCATGCAGCACAGAAAATCTCAGGCTAATAAAACCTTGGTACTCCATAAAGTGTGTCGTCTTGAGATTGCACACTTGAATCCAAGACGGAAAGTCTATCTGAGGATCACAGTTATGGGGATAGATGAGCAGCCTGAAATGTTTAAACCCCAAGTGACCTAAGACCAGTGGAAAGCTACACATACAAGCATAGTGACTTAGCTCCTTGTCAAGTTTCTAACAGTAAATCATTTAGCACCAAATATTAGTTGCTTGTGATGCCTTGACAGTCCTCGATAAGCTCTTGTGCAGAGAATCCCTTTATAAGTCTTTCTTGAAACACTGGTATGTTCTCTAACACAAATATTTCTGCTGTAGCTACTATTAGCTACAAATGTCTGAGCATGGAAGCTAAGACTGCCTCCGTGTCTTGTTCGACTATATCCCCAGCTTCCCCCTCAGAAAGTCTTCACTCTGTGTAGAAGGGAGGATTCCTTTTTTTGTAGAATGTGTTTTTCTTCTATGCCCCAAGCTATTTTTTTCCACCTACCAAAATCTACTCTTTCTCTAGAGAGAGCTCTGATCCATTCTCTTTGAAACCTGTGAAGATCACCGTAAGTGGGTGGGTTTGAGAAAGAATATGGGGGTGGGGGGATCTGGTCTCTAGGCCTGAGGTGGAGTTGATTTATGCTACTTAACTTCCGTGACTTGCAAAGTGATTTTTTTTTGGGGGGGGGAAGTGGTATTAGGTTTATGGTAAGTATATTGATCTCATGAGCATTTAGTACATGCAATAGGATCAGCGTGTCCATTCAATCATGTCTGTTTTCTCTATGTCACTGTGCATCGGATTAAAAGAAAACATGGGGGAAATCTGAGTGGTTCTGGTGAAGACAGAACTAAAAGGGTCACAGAAGAGAACTTAAAGTATGCAAGGAGGATAAAGGGAAATGACCTTATTTTTACGAAACCTGTTTGTATACAATCCTCTTCGCTATTGCTTCCATTGGAAACGTATGCATTTTCTTCCCGCTTTATATTGGAAATGAATATCTTCCTATTTTTCTGGAAGAAGAGGAAAATTTAGATATCAGATAAAATTAGAGAAAGATATCAGCTGTCCTGATATCTTAAGCTCAAAATTATGCTTGTGCCCAGTGGCATGCTATGGACCGGCACTCTCTACTGCCCTTCCTGTCTCTTTGTGGCTTGCTGTTACAACTTGCTGGCCCTCAACACTTATTGTTTCACAAGTCTGAACACTCTGCTTACTAACATTTGGGTCAGGTGCTCCTCAAAGTAT
>CABHPP010149619.1:0-32853 GCA_902168425.1 Peromyscus attwateri
CAGGTAGTGATGATGAGAGAAAGCTGGCAGGCTGACCAACCCAGCTACCACACAGATCCAGAACCAGGGCTATGAGTTAGCCCACCCCAACATTCACCGCATCTACACACTGTTGGAGCATGTGAAGGGGATGAACCTACAGATCCAAAACAGCAGGAGCTCCATGACACAGGGCAACAACAGGAAATCCAAGAGGAGCTCCAGTGAGAGCCCATTATTGATAGTGTAGCATAAGCCAGAACCAGACCAATAACTCATAAAAATGAACACTTGCAAGTAAAAATGAATGGACTAAAAGTTAAACTGTGACTTAACTGGTCACACTACAGCTTCCATGAGGAGATTCTTTTTCTTTTTTTATTTTGTTTGGTTTTAGGTTTTTCTTTTACATTTTGTTTTGTTTTGGAGGAACGTTGCAAGGGCAAAGGGTGGATGTGAGGAGACAGGGAAATAAGTGGGATCAGAATGAATGGTGTGAAATCCACAAAGAATCAATAAAAGTTTTTTTTTTTAAAAAAGAAATAGGCTGTGCAAAGGTGGGCAAACTAATTGATCAGTTGTTAGTGCTTCCTGTTTTCCTCAGGGTTGTGTTATATGGACAATCTTTATGGAACAATGACCTTTGGATTTATGCTCAAACCTTTTAGATACTTTAGCATTCTGGCATTTCGTGGGGGATGCATATGGCTTTATTGATATGATTGGAATAAAGAAATTTGTATCCATAGAATACAAGACAGGCTGGGCCTCCCTCAATAATAATTAACTTTATGGGAATAAATAGCATTATCTTTCTGAGAAATGAGTAGGCAGTGAGGAGGGTGACGCAGAGGCAAGACGGCACAGGAGAAGAGGAGGATTAGAACACGGTAGAAGGCTGTAGAACTGTGTCTGATTTCCTCATGGTGCCTGCAACCCTCAGGAAATGGACTGCACTCTGAGTCACGGGAGCAGATATCTTGTAGCTGTAAGAATGGGCTTGAACTTCACCTTGAGATATACCTGAGGAATGAGGTTAAGGCTTTAGAACACAATAGAGGTTTCTGAATGTTCCGTGTCATGTTATTGGTTATTTCATCTAAATTTACTTGAAAATTGGAAGGAAGAGAGGCGAAAATCATAATGAAGCTGAACAGTCACAAGGTTCCTTTCCTGTAAATGATTTTGTCTATCAGTAGGCACTGTTTATAGCTCCGATAGGCGTAGGTGTTTCGTTATCTTTCTTGACGGACTTTGAATGTATGTGTTTCTGGTATTCCTACCAGATTAAACTGGTCTTTCTGGGCAGCAGCTACTGTGTTCTCCGTTCTCATAACCCTTCATGGAGCCGCACAGAATGTGTAGGTAGTTAGGGCTGTTGATTGCTCCAGTAACGAAATGGCAGCATAGTAAGTTCCTGCTCTTGCTAGTGAACCCGAACGTGGATGGGACAGGATACAAGATGAAGAAACTGGTAGACATAAAAAGGTATCTAACACTATAGAACTCCCCAGCAGATCCCAAGCATTACTGTGGTAAATGTATTTGGTCCATATTGTTATGTCTTTAAAGTTTTAATAAATATGTCATCTACTGGAAAAAAAAATATCCCACCAAAACCAAAAATTAAAAACAAACCCTCAACATCTAAACCCATGATTCTCTAGCTTACTTTAATGTCAATGGGAAGATATGTTAATGTGAGGCAAGCTCAGCTGAAGTCGAGAGGGAGGAAAATGGAAACTAGGTCAGTTTTCCCTCACACTTACGATCGTCGAACTACATGTGTTACAATCACACTGTGCATTTGTTGAAGCAGACATACACACACACACACACACACACACACACACACACACACACACACCCCACTGTGAAATGCTTCATCAATTTCTTGAAAGACAAGGTTGAAGGTCCTGCATTTTCAGGGTGCATCATAGGCCATTTTTTAAAGTTTTTTTAAATTGGTTATTAATTAAATTTATTCATTCATTTTACATCCTGACTCGTTTCTCCTCCCTCCTCCCCTCCCATCCCCTCCCTCACCATCCCTCTGCTCCCCCATCCGAATCTACTTCTCCCCTGTTTCTGTTCAGAAAGGGGCAGCCTCCCGTGGGTGTCGACAAACCATGGCATATCAAGTTGAAGTCGGGCTAAGCTCCTCCCCTCATAGTAAGGCTGGGTAAGACAACCCAGTATGAAGAAAAGGTTCCCCAAAACCCGCCGAAGCATCAGGGGCAGACCCCACTCCCACTGTTCAGAGTCCCACAAGTAGACCAAGCTCTGCAACTGTCTCACGTAGGGCCTAGGTCGGTCTCATGCAGGCCCTCTAGCTGTTGGTCCAGTGTCTGTGAGCTCCTGTGAGCCCAGATAGTTGTTTCTCACAGGTCATTCTTAGGTGCTCCAGTCTGAGACCGCTGGCCTAGCATACAGATTTCACCGTGATTTAGAAATGAACGAATATGGCTGATGTTTCAGGGAAGGGGAAAATGACCAAGGACTGTTAGTGAATCATCCACAGGCAGAGTAGTGTGGTGGTAAAACAAGCTGAAAGTGAAACAGCCTAGGATTTGCTTAGCTGATGCTGGGCAATGTGAGTTTCTTGATTTTCTGCTTCCCTTTCTGGAAAGTATAAACAGGCGACAGCTGGACAACTGTGGTGGTGGTCAACTGTATAAAGGAAGCTGATGGGCCTGATAAGTTGTGTCTTTGATATGTGGAGCCATGTGAAAGAGAGTAATTATTGTGCTTAAATTTTTCCAACCTGTATCCCTGAAGTCTGTGGAACCCTAAAGACCCCCTCGTTTGAAGAAGTCATGCTATAAATAAGCCTCGAACCCATCAGTGCAGCATTGAGCTTGACACTCAGGTGACGTGCAGGCTCCCCACAAGGAACGGGTCTGAAAGACAGAAATACAATCTGTTTCCGAAACATGGTGGAGTAGTTCACACTTTCCACGGCTTTATCCTGAGGTGCAATTTGGAAGGAAAAGTGTGTGTTCTGAGCGAGCAAAAAGAAATCATTCCGACTAAATTCGATGGGCTAGGAAAAGATAAACCACAGACAACAAAGAAGCTGAAATTATGGCTACAAGGAAGAAGGGGGATGCAGGCTGTGTTGTGTGATTACATCTCAAAGGAGCCTGACGAAGAGACCTGTGGGCAGAGGAAAAGAAGCAGTCGCTCATGTCTGGAGATGTTGAGTGTCCCTGTAGCAAATTCGAGCAATTTTGTTTGTTTTTAGGAAGAAATAGCTGTTTCAAGCGTTGGAGCCCAGTGAAGACAGGAAAGAGTGATGGGTTAGCTGTGAGATAATTGCAGTGGACTTTCTGAGGGAAGCAGCCTATTCAACCTCCTTTCTTTTCAGCGTTTTGAAACGGGCATTTGGATAATTGTCAGAGGTCAGTTTTAATTTTTACAGTCCTGCTTTTTCCTTGGTGTGTGGAGGGTGAGAGTCTTCCTAGAGAATCTTAGATAGTTATTGTCTAGTTTTTTCACCATTAGAAAGAGAAATATTCTGGTAGTGGATAAATTAAGGTATAAGGCAATTAACAAGAAAAGAAGGCTTCCTTATAAATCATTTGATTTTTTTAAAAAATAAAGTCATCTGGGGATAGGTTTCACAGCATTCCTCAAGACATTTTATTATGCTTTCGTTTATGTCTAGTGCAAGGATAGATTTTTTTAGCTTAAACTCCAACCTGCAAGCCTCTTTTCAGAAATGAAACAAGCAAGACAAAAATCCTCTTCCTACAGAGTACAGGGAGACAGGCACTAGAGAGTCATGGCAGAGGAAGCTGCTGAGCTTAGGAACTTAGTCCAGCACACCCTGCTGACAAAAGGAGAAAACATGTTAGGAAGAAGCTCATGAGGATTTTGTTGTTGTGAAGTGAATCCAGACAAGAACAGGCAGTGTGAGAAGCACACACACAGTCACAGGAAAAGTTTGGACTGTTCACTTAACAGAACCAAAGTGAAGGACCCCACTGTAACCTAGAAGAAAACATTGTATTTGCCTACAATGAAAGAGTTTCATTAATTTTCTGGGAGCAAATATTTAGTAAGCATGTCCCATGATATTTCTAAGCTTGTAGGTGCTAAGCATTCAGTATTACAGAATGAAGGGCTTGTAATGAGTTTAGACAGTTTGTAAGAGCTTGGAGTCTAGGCAACTAAAATACCACATGTGCCCACATAAGCTTAATATAGTCCACAGTAAATATTGTCACTTAATAGAACAATGGATTCATTCATTTGGCATGATTTCTTTCTCTGTTCTTCATATCATGTTACTGGGAGCTAGGCTTCCCTGATGGTTCTGTTCAGATAACAACATGAAGATGTTATGGTCAGGCTGCTGGTTATACTCTGTGAGGAATCTGGCCTTACCAAGACTTATCTGAAGCTGGACTTACCATACAGGGCACATGATTCCTGTAGGACAAGAGAACTCAAATATGAGAAAGTGGTACTAAAAGCAATAGGTAAGATAGTTACTAGTCTTCTTTTAAGAGACTTCAACAGGAACTCAAATCTTTATGGGATAAACTATTGTGTTTTCATAAAATGTATCATCAGTATTGGGGCATACATCCTTGCAATAAATGTTACTTCATTCAGACACGTGATACTGTAGTGTGGTATTTGCATTTTTTTTCATTTTCTGCACTTTTTTTAGTTGAGAATTTTCTGTTTAGAAGAATGAATAAAGGTTCAAGTTAGTGTCTGCATCCCAGTCTTTCCCTCCTGTTGCTGCAACACCAAATGCCTCTTTTGCACAGTTTACCTGATCCAGGTCAGGCTGAAGCCATCATTTTGGTGTTTTATTGTTTCTCCTCTAATCATGTCACCTCATGATTTCTAGGGATCATTTCAAACTGGTGACAGTTTCTTGGCTAGTCTTTTCATTTTAGGATGAAATTCTTGGGACATGTTTGCTTCCAAATGAGCAAAACGGACTTGAGCCAAGCACTTGGCTTGTTCCTTCTTGTGTAGTCATTTCCTCTGTGTTGAAACATTCCATTAAGGCCCAGGGAGTAGATAAAACTTACAAGTCTCAGGAAGTTTCTGAAGCCTAGGAGATTCACAAGCCCCTTCCCAAGACTATGTAAGGAGTAACAATTGCTGGGAAGGAGAGACTCTTCAAGCAGCCAAGGAGAGCCTTAGGGGTAAACCTTTCATTAATGATTCATTTCTCATGCTGGGATGGGCTTTTTGGGCATGTAGCTTCCCTTAGTCATGTTCCTGTAAGTAACCCTTCATCCATATGCCTTTAAAAAACAATAACAAACTTATTTGTTGTGGGATATTAGTTTAAGATGTGTTACATTTGTGGTGATATTTTATTTGTGTTCTAACAAATAAAACTTATCTGGGGATCAGAGAACAGAACAGCCACTAGATTAGACATAGAGGCCAGACAGTGGTAGCACATGCCTTTAATCCTATCACTTGAGGGGCAGATATCCATCTGGATCTCTGTGAGTTCAAGGCCACACTGGGAACAGAGCCAGGCCTGGTGGCACACACCTTTAACCCCAGCACTTGAGATCTAATGTCTTTGCTTGGGAAGGACACATGCCTTTAATCCCAGGAAGTGGTGGCAGGAAGCAGAAAGGTATATAAGGCATGAGGACCAGGAACTAGAAGCTTTTTAGCAGCAGTTCAGCAGAGACACTTTTGGGTGAGGACTCAGAGGCTTCCAGTCTGAGGAAACAGGATCAGCTTAGGAGTTGGTGAGGTGAGGTTGGCTGTGGCTTGTTCTGTTTCTTTGATCTTTCAGTTTTCACCCCAGTATCTGGCTATGGGTTTTTTATTAATAAGACCATGTAGCAATTCTTCTTACATACATTCATTTATGCTGTGGAATATTTGTTTAGTGATGCAAAGATGTGTTGCATTCTTCTATGTTGTATTTGTTTAATTCTGTGAAGCTGTGTTACTGTGCCTGTCTAAAACACCTGATTGGTCTAATAAAGAGCTGAACGACCAATAGCTAGGCAGGAGAGAGATAGGTGGGGCTGCCAGGCAGAAAGAATAAATAAGAGAAGAAGGGAGGAGGAAACAAGGAAAAGGAGAATAGGACAGAGGGGCCAGCCACCCAGCCACCCAGCCACCCAGCCACCCAGCCACACAGCCACCCAGCCACCCAGCCACCCAGCCACCCAGCCACCCAGCCACCCAGCCACCCAGCCACACAGCCACACAGCCACCCAGCCACACAGCCACACAGCCACACAGCCACCCAGCCACCCAGCCACACAGCCACCCAGCCACACAGCCAGCCATGTAGTAAGAAGGAAAGATAGGAATATAGAATAGAGAAAGGTAAAAACCAAAATAAACCAACCAACCAACCAACCAACCAACCAAACAAACAAAAAACCAGCCACAATATTAGTTTACCAAGCCAGACTTGATGGAATGGTTTCTTTGGAATAGTCCTATTCACTCAGAATAGGACACCATGGACCTGTGTTCTCCTCTGCCAAGAAGTCCCACAGTGCTTCTGGAGTTACTTCGTCACTTCCATGGGACAGTTCGTTCTTTAAACATCCTCTATCTGACCTGGAGAAAAGGAAGGAGAGCAAGAGGCTTCTTGACTATTAAAAGGCTTTAAGAAGTGTTCATTTCGTTTTTCTCCCTCAAGTTCATACATATGGAGCAATGTGTGAGAGAAGACTCTCAAACTGCTTCTGAGAATGATTAATTGTGGAGCAACAAAGGATTCCCCCGTTCTCAGGAAGAGCCTCTTCATGGCTCACAATGAACGTGTCTCTCATGACAAAGCCACTGGCAGGGGCTGGGAAGAGTTTATTTTAAGTAACTAGCACACCTCCATTTGTCGTATGCCCAGCTCAGCTTTTCAGAGCTGCTTTTAGCTTTCATTGTCTTGAACTAAATAACCACCAAACGAGGGAAATATCTGTCAGTCATGATGTGACTGAGGCAGAAGTGTGGACCCTTCCAGACATTGCAGCCCAATTCCTTCCCTTTCTTGTAAATATCATGTATGAGGTCATAAATTAGAAAATGCATAGATTTTCAGCTATTTATTGAGGTCGGACAGAATAACTTCATCTAGCTTAATCTAGTTGTAGTGTGATGAGCTCTATTAACATAACCTGCAATGTATCTCTATACGAAGAGAGCCAGACACATCTACCATGTCTAGAGTTTTGGTGAGTTAGCAGAAATGTGCAGGTCATTTATTTCCTTCTCAGTTATTTTATGATGTTTTTGAACACCTCAAAGACAATGCAGCATAAAATGTAATTTTT
The DNA here is from genome assembly GCA_902168425.1 of Peromyscus attwateri. NCBI lineage: Eukaryota > Metazoa > Chordata > Mammalia > Rodentia > Cricetidae > Peromyscus > Peromyscus attwateri. The sequence continues at coordinate 7,260 of CABHPP010149619.1, forward strand.
CTTTATAAAACATTGTCATGTGAATGTGGCATCTTTCACTATCTAAAATAACACTCCCATAAAATTTTTGCAGGCCTCTCTGTTTCTCCAGCAGACCGGATCCCTCAGGCACACCCCTAGTGCTGAAGAGAACACCAGCCGCAGCCTCCTATGGCTCCACAGACCATCCCCTTCTGACCTCCCTCCCCCACTCATTGCTGTATCCCAGCCTTCCACACCAGCAGGTACTCCCTGCAAACACAACAGCCTGGCAGGCCAGCAAAACAGGCAACACACAGCCATCACTCTCTTGAAAATCCAGAGAGGAAACAGATACCAAGGAACAAAACACCCACCCAACAAAGACAAACCCAGAAATCAGCACCCTAGACCTATAATCGCCCCAAATCCAGATGCATAGACACTAGCATTAAAAAAAAAAACAAAAAAACAGTAAGAGTCAGGTCTCTATGGCCCCACTAAAGCCCAGCCACCCTACCGCAGCAGGCCCTGAATATTCAACACTGCTGAAGCACAAGAAAAAGACCTTAAAACCAACTATATGAAAATGTTAGCGGTCCTTAAAGAGGAAATGAAAAAAGCCCTTAAAGAAACCCAGAAGAACACAAATAGTTGTAGGAAGCCAATAAAACTCTTCTGAAAATGGGAATAGAAACAATAAAGAAAACACAAACTGAGGACATTCTGGAAATGAAAAATCTAGGTAAGGGAAGGGGAACTACAGATACAAGCATCACTAACAGAATGCAAAAGATGGAAGAGAGGATCCCAGGCTTTGAAAATATGATAGAGGGAATAGATATACCTGTCAAAGAAAATGTTAAATCTAAACAATTCCTGACACAAAACATCCAGGAAATCTGGGACACTGTGGAAAGACCAAATCTAAGAAACTAGGAATAGAGGAAGAAGAAGAAACCTAGCTCAAAAGCCAAGAACATATATTTTTGTCTGTCTGTTTGTTTATTTATTTATTTTGTTTCTACTTCCTGACTTCTCCACCTGCCCCCACTTCTTCTGTTTCTCTCCAGATAAAGGTGGGCCTCCCATGAATATCAGCCAGCCATGGTATATCAAGTTGTAGTGAGACTAGGCAATCGGGTAGGAAGAAAGGGTCCCCAAAGCAGACAACAGAGTCAGAGGCAGCCCCTGCTTCCACTATTAGGAATCTCCCAAGAAGACCAAGCTACACAACTGTAACATATATGCAGAGGGCCTGCATCAGGTCCATGCAGGCTCCCTGGTTGTCAGTTTAGTCTCCGTGAGTCCCTATGAGCCTAGGTTAGTTGATTCTGTGGGTTTTTGTGGTGGTGTCCTTGACCTCAGTCCTTCCTCCCCGTCTTCTGCAAGATTCCCTGAGGTCTGCCTAATGTTTGGCTGTGGGTCTGCTTCTGTCTCCATCAGTTGCTGGGTGAAGCCTCTCTGATGACAGTTGGGCTAGGCACCAACCTATGAGTATAGATAAGTATAGCATAATATCATTAGGAATCATTTCATTGGCTTTCTTTTCCCAGTTGTGTTTGGTTCCATCCTAGGTCTATAGGCTATGCTTCCTCCAGGTCCTGGCCCTCAGGGATGAGCTCCCTCTCATGATATGGGCCTCAAGCTGGGCCAGTCATTGGTTGGTCTCTCCCACAATTTCTGTGCCACCTTTACCTCAGCACATCTTGTAGGCAGGACAAAGTGTAGGCTGAAGATTTTATGGCTGGTTGGTGTCCCAGTCCCTCTACTGGAAGTCTTGCCTGGTTACAGGAAATGGCTGGTTCAGGCTTCATATCACTTATTGCTAGAAGTCTTAGCTAGGGTCACCCTAATAGATTCCTGGCAACTTCCACTGCACTAGCTTTCTAGCTTGTCTGAGAGATTCCCCACCCCCCATTCCAGTTGTCTCTCCCAGTACTTTCTCCTTCCATCCTCCTCACATCTGATCTCTCCTGTGCCCATCCCCACCCCCAATCCAGATTCCTAACCCTGTCTAAGAGTGATATGAATTTTATTTACCCTTCACAGTGAGATTTATGTGTTCCCTCTTGAGCCCTCCTTGTTACTTAGCTTCTCTAGGTCTGTGGATTATAGCATATTTATCATTTAATTTATGGCTCATTAATTTATGTACTCATAAATGAGTACATAACATGTTTGTCTTTCTGGGTCCTAGTTACCTCACTCAGAATGATCTTTTCTAGTTCCACCCATTTTGTGAGCAAATTTCATGATGTCATCGTTTTTGTTACAGCTGAGTAGTACTCCATTGTGTAAATGCACCACATTTTCTTTATCCACCACCACCACCACCAACAACCACCACCACCACCACCACCACCACCACCACCACCAACAACAACAACAACATAATAACAGAAATGAACAGTCATTGGTCATTGATATCTCTCAAAACCAATGATCTCAGTTCTCCAATAAAAAGACAGATTAACAGACTGGATACAAAACAGCATTATTCTTCTGCTGCATCCAAGAAATACACCTCAACATTAAGGATAGACATCACCTCAGGGTAAAAGGGTGGGAAAAGGTATTCTAAGCAAATGAACCTAAGAAGCAAGCTAGTGGAGCCATTTTTAATATCTAACAAAGTGGACTTCAAATAAAAACCAATCAAACAAAATGGGGAAGGAGACTTCCTACTCATCAAAGGAAAAATCCACTAAGATGACATTTCAGTCATTAACCTCTGTGCCCCAAAGACCAGGGCACCCAAGTTTATAAAAGAAATACTACTACAGCTTAAATCACATATGGACTATCATACACTGATAGTGGGAGACTTTAGTACCCAACTCTCACCAATGGACAAGGCATACAGATAAAAACAGAAATACTGAACCTAACAGATGTTATAGATCAAATGAATATGACAGATATCTACAGAACATTTTACCAAAACATAGAAGAATGTACCTTTTTCTCAGCACCTCATGGAACTTTCTCCAAAATTGACCACATACTCAGACACAAAAACACAAAGTTTCCATAGATACAAGATATTTGAAATAACACCCTGCATCCTATGAGACCATCATGGATTAAAGTTGGACATCAACAACAATACAAATGATAGAGAGCTTACAAACTCATGGAAACTGAACAACTCTCCACTGAATATAAGATGGGCCAAGACAAAAAGAAAGACTCCAGAATTCAGTGAAAATGAATGCACAGTATACTCCATCTTATGGGACACAATGAAAGCAGTGCTAAGAGGAAAGTTCATAGCACTAAGCAGCTCCCTAAAAAAACTGGAGATCTTATACTAGCAATTTAATAGCACACTGAAAAAGTTCTATAACAAAAAGAAATCATCACACCAAGGGGAGTAGAAGGCAAGAAATAATCAAACTGAGACCTTAAATCAATAAAATGGAAACAAAGAGTTGGTTCTTTGAGAAAAGCAACAAGATAGACAAACACATATTCAAACTAAATAAAAGGTGGAGAGAGAATGTCTAAATAAATAAAACCAGAAACAAAAGGGGGCATAACAGACACTGAGGAAATCCAGAGAATGATAAGGATGTACTTTAAAAACCTGTACTCCACCAAATTGGAAAAATCAAAAAGAAGTGGATAATTTTTCTTGATAGGTAACACTTAGTAAAGTTAAATCAAGATCAGATAAACACTTTAAATAGACCTAAAACCCCTAGTGAAATAAAAGCTGTCATTAAGACTTTCTGGACCAAAAAAAGCTCAGGGCCAGATGGTTTCATTTCAGAATTCTACCAGGCTTCCAAAGAAGAGCTAATACCAATGCTCCTCAAATTATTCCATAAACTAGAAACAGAAGGAACATTGCAAAATTCATTTTATGAGACCACAATCACCCTGATACCCAGACCACATAAAGATTCAGCAAAAAAAGAGAATTATAGACCAATTTCCCTCATGACCATGATGCAAAAAATACTCAATAAAATACTTGCAAACTGAATCCAAGAACACATCAAGAAAATTATCCACCATGCTCAAATAAGCTTCATCCCAGAGATGCAGGGATGGTTCAACATACAAAAATCTGTCAATGTAATTCACCACAAAAACAAATGGAAAGAAAAAAATCCCCACATGATCATCATATTAGATGCTGGAAAAGCCTTTGACAAAGTCCAATGCCCCTTTATGATAAAAGTCTCGGAGAGATTAAGCCTACAAAGGACATACCTAAACATTTATAATAAAATATTATGAAATTATTATAAAATGCCTTAGGCAATTTACAGCAACCCAATTGCCAACATCAAATAAAATGCTGAGAAACTCAAGGAAATTCCACCTAAAATCAGGAAGAATACAATTCTGTCCACTCTCTGCATATCTATTCAATATAGTACTCCAAGTCCTAGTGGAAGCAGTAAGACAACTGAAGGAGTTCAAGGGGATACAAATTTGAAAGCAAGAAGTCAAAGTGTCATTAATTACAGATGGTATGACAGTATATATAAGTGACCCCCAAAATTCTATTACAAAACTCCTACAGCTATAAATACCTTTAGTGAACTGGTTAGACATAAGATTATCTAAAAAAAAAAATCAGTATCTTTACTTGCAGATGCTATGATAGTATACTGAAAAAGTTCCCACTGGGGAATTCCTGAAGCTGATAATGTTCTTGGTGAAGTGGCGGGATACAAGATTAACTGAAAATAACCAATAGCCCTCCTCCATACAAATAACAAGTGGACTGAGAAGGAAATCAGGAGTATGACACCTTCACAAATAGCCCCAAATAATTTGGAATATCTTGGGGGTAATTCTAATTAAACAAGCTAAAGACTTATATAACAAAAATTTCAAGTCTCTGAAGAAAGAAATTGAAGAAGATATCAGAAGATGCAAAGATCTCTCATGCTTGTGGATTGGTAGGATTAGCATAATAAAAAATGGCCATCCTCAGGTGTAGAGATCCACGGCCAGGCACCAGGCTGAGCTCTGGGAATCCAATTGATGAGAGAGAGGAGGGATTCTGCAGATGGGGAATGTCAAGATCATGATGGGAAGAAGTGCAGAGATGACCGGCCACACTAGTGGAGGTCCATGAACTGTGGACTGGTGGCTGTGAAGCCTCCAGGGGACTGGACTAGGCCCTCTGGAAACAGAAGATGGTTGTTTGGCTCGAACTGTTTGGGGAACACCCAGGCAGGGGGATCGAGATCCATCCCCTGTGCATGGGCAGGATTTTGGGAATCTGGTGCCTGTGGTGTGACACCTTGCACAGCCTTGGTACAGTTGGAAGGGGCTTGGACCTGCCTAGGCTCAGTGCGCAGGGCTCTGCTGACTCCCCATGGGAGACCTTGATGTGGAGGATGTGCGGATGTGGGGTGGCTTGGGAAGGAGGGCTGGGAGATGGAAGGAGGGAGGAGGGAGGAGGTGGGATCTGTGGGTGGTATGTAGAGTCAATAGAAAATTTCTTAATAAAGAAAAAAAAAGTAAAAAAAAAAAGTGAAAAAAAAAGGCCATCCTACCAAAAGCAATCTATAGATTCAGTGCAATCCCCATCAAACTTCCAACACAATCCTTTACAGACCTTGAAAAGACAATTCCCAACTTCAAATGAAAAAACAAAAAACCCAAGATAGCTAAAATAATCCTGAACAATAAAAGAACTTCTGGAGGTATCACCATCCCTGATTTCAAGTTGTACTACAGAGGTATAGAAATAAAAAATGCATGGTATTGTCATAAAAACAAACACACTGATCTTGGACTCAAATTGAAGACCAAGACATACATTGACACATATATGGTCACCTGATTTTTTTTATTAAGAATCCAGAAATACACACTAGACAAAACACAGCATCTTCAACAAATGATGCAGCTCAAACTGGATGTGTGCATGGAAAAGAATATAAATAGATCTATACTTATCACCCTGCACAAAACTCATGTCTAAGTGGATGAAAGATCCCCACATAAAAACAGATACACTGAATGCACTGGCACAGGATACAACTTCCTGAACAGAACACCAATAGCACAGACACTAAGATCAACATTTAATAAGTGGGACCTCATAGAACTGAAAAGCTTCTATAAGGCAAAGGACACAGTCAATAAGACAAAGCAGGAAAATGGGAAAAATCAAACTCCACATTTGATAGAGGACTAATATCCAAAATTTATGAAGAACTCAAAAAACTAGATGTGAAAAAAACCAAATTATCCAACTTAAAAATGGAGTACAGCACTAAAAAGAGAATTCTCAATAGAGGAATATCAAGTGGCTGAGAAATGCTTAAAGAAATGTCAACATCTTTTTTTTTTTGTTTGTTTTCAGACTTGTATTTAACCTTTTCACACCTGGGATCATAAGTTTAGTCATCATTGATGGATGAACTGTGACAAAACAGAGCTATCTTTTACAATCTTTTTTTTTTCTCAAGTTTTGTCATCATTGACAAACTGAGTTATCTTTTATAATCATGTTTACTCATCAACCACATAACCCAAATTTTAAGAATCCAGAGGCATGTGACAGCCTGTGCTCAAGCTGGTAGCTCTTGTGTCTTTAAGGACACTAGATAGAAAGTCTCCAGATTGCCATGTCCCAAGCAGTGTATTATTAACTCTTTTTTTTTCCCCCAGAGCTGAGGACCAAACCCAGGGCCTTGTGCTTGCTAGGCAAGCGCTCTACCACTGAGGTAAATCCCCAACCCTAATATTATTAACTCTTAAAGGTCAGAGTGCCCAAGAAAAAATCCTCAGGCCAAAGCTGCTGCAGTTATTATTTAAATTCTTGCATAATACAATGTTTACATCTTATATCTTTGTAGAATTTATATGTCTAATCCTGGCATTATTTTGTTCCTTGGTCTTAAGACACCATAGTGGCCCTGCATGAGCTAACTTTTCTAAGAAATAGAGGCCCCAAAACCCTATTATTTTATTATCTTTCCACACCATTCTTTGCTCATCATTATAAGTCTCTGTGTAGGACAGAGGTAACTTTAGCTAATCTAACTTTGTTGCTGTGTATGCTACAAAATCATCTGAGTGTATAGTGGGAAGAGGCTTGCAATCTGATCTGCGGCCAACTCTTCTAGCCCACCCAATCTTGTTAACCTTTTTAAGTTTACTTTGTTTTGAATATCTTGTTCCTGAGTAAGTACAGGAACAGATGTTTCAGGAATATCTCACATCCTCATAAAGAGACCTCTGGCTTCTTTATGTAAATCATAACATTCAAGGTGTAAGGGAGATCTTCAAATATATAAGGGTATCTTCCTGAAGACAGGAGGGGTAGTATGCTCATAATTTTTCTGGGGAAGCTTAGGAGCAGTACTCCTGGGAAGGCATAAATGATTCATAAGAAATTTCCCATAAATCCAATATCCCACAGTTGTACAAATATTAACAGCCCCCCAAGCATGCAACACATGGAGATGGAAACCAAAAGTGGCACGGCGGCCATCATGCAGCTTAGCCTTGCTGGATCTTTGTCAAGCACCTGTGCTGGCTGTATGACTTTTGCTGTTCTCATCAGATAATGGCTGTTTCGGTAACCCAGACCCAGAAAGACAAATACGGTACATACTCACTTATAAGTGGATATTAGCCATTAAGTTAATGATCTCTAGACCCAAAGAGGTTAAGCAAAGTGGAGGGTACATAGATCTTTTTGGGAAAGGGAAATAGAACAGATATTGTGGGTGGACTGGGTGAGGGTGGGGATGGGAACTGGAGGGATCCGGTAGGGGTAAGATGGGATGGAAGGAGAGTGTAAGGACAGATGACTGAAATTGATTGGTCATTTGGGGGTGGTTTAGAAATCCAATGCGGTGAAAACTTCCTGGAATCTATGAGGGTGTCCCTAGTGAGGACTCCTAGTAATAGGGGACTCATAGTCTTTACTGACCATCTCCTGTAGCCAAGGCTTCCAAGAGGCAGGACTAGGATCAGTTAAATTGTTGCCTGAGGGGGTCCTGTGGAGATTCCCAAACAACCCAGGCTGATTCTGGGATGTAGGATTGCTCTCTGAAGACTGATGGAGGGGCCCATTGTCAAGAACAGCATCCCCACAACTCATTGAATGTGGAGAGGTTGAACTGGTGCCTGCATGGATCCTTCACCCCTATATTTCAGTCTCTTTAGTGTGGGAAGGTACTCTGCAGGACACTAAAAGAGAGACATGAACACCAACCCAGCTATAAAACCTTCGACCTACCTATCTGCCCTACCTGCAAGATGTGCCAGGCAACGGTGGTGCAGAACTTGTGGGAGTGGCCAACCAATGTCTGATTTAACTTGAGGTCCACGCCATGAGGCAGAATCCATGCCGGACACTGCTTGGATGCCCAGGAAAATAATTTTTTCTGCAGGTACAAGTAACTTTATTAAAGCAGAATACTTGATAACAAGGAAAAATGTAATTAAATCTAGTTCCTGTTGATTTACAGGTCTTTCTCATTTATTTCCCGACTTCAAATGTCTCCAAACAGAAAGGAACTGGAGCCCTTTGACTCTTATCAAACTATTAATAGGAAACTTACCTTTATTGTAGGCCAGTACTTCACTGACCCTTCACTGTCTCCCTGACCCTATTTCTTATTTTGAGATCTCATGTAGCCCAGGCTGACCTTAAACTTTATATATAGCCAAAGATGACCTTACACTTCTGATTCTCTTGTTTTCAGCTCCAGAGTGCTGAGGTATTAGGTCTATGCCGCCACATCTGGCTTATTTTGTGTTGCAGATCAAATTCCCACTTCATGTGTGCTGGGTGGGCACTCCAGCAACTGAGCTTCATGTTTCATCCACAATTTTTAAATTTGTTATTATTATTATTATTATTATTATTATTTTTATTATTTTTGTAGTGTCTATCTTTCTAGGGCTAGGGATTTGAAGCTGGAAACTTGTAAATGTTAGTTAAGCACTCTATGGCTGTGATGTACTCTTATACATGAAAAATTCAATTATTAGTCAGTATTACTATTGTGCGTGTGGCACGCGCACGTGTGTGTGTGTGTGTGTGTGTGTGTGTGTGTGTGTGTGTGTGTGTGCCAGTGCCACATGAGCCAGGGCATACTTATGAAGGTCAGAGGCCACCTTTTCAGGAGTGGTTTCTCTCCTTCCACCTTGTTGAACAGCATCTTTCTCAGTTCTCTCTGCTGTGCTGGGTACCCACAAACTTCCAAATGACTTTCCCATTTCCATTTCTGCAAGAGTGCTGGAATTACATATTTTCTATTGCATTCTGTTTTTTCAGATGAGTTCCAGGAATTGAACTCAGGCCATCAGATTTGTGCAGCAGGCACATTTATCTACCAAGCCACCTCACTGGTCCCTGGACAGATACCAGCTTATGAAATATTGGGGTTCACCCTAGTTGTTTCCTTCTATAGCTGAATCTTAATTGACCACGATAACTTCCTTCCAAAAGGACTTACATTAAAATATTTTAAAGCTTTTATTCATTTATTTTTATTTATGAGTATTTATGTATATGTGTGTGAGTTGTGTGACCACATATGTCCTTGGAGGCCACAGGTCATTGGGTCTCCAGAAACTGGAATTATTCCTGATATGAATGCTGAGAACCAAGCCTGGTCCTCTTAACAGCTAATCCCCTAAAGATCCATTTATTTATTTATTTTGTCTGTCTCTCCATCCATCCATCCATCCATCCATCCATCCATCCATCCATCTATCTATCTATCTATCTATCTATCTATCTATCTATCTATCTATCTTTTGTGTGTGTGTATGTGTGTGTGCGTGTCTGTGTTCATGTGCATTCATGAATGTCTAAGGAGGACTGAACAGGACACTAAATAGCCCAGAGCTGGAGTTACAGGCAGTTGTGAACCATTTGATGTGGGTTCCGGGACCTGAACTCAGGCCCCCTGGAAGGGCAGCCGGTGCTCTTAACCACGGAGCCATCTCTCCAGCCCCCATCACTTCTTTTTATTTTTGTAGCTTCTATTTTTAGTCCTCATCGAAAGGGAAGACTTCAGCAAAACAATGACAACACTCCATTTGTTTGTAACAGTGAAGAGCAGGTCTGAAGAAGGAGTGGTCCTTTCCATTCCTGTTTGGGCTGGAAGCTGAAGATGGGGAGAATGAGAGTTAAAGGCAGTCAATCAAATGGGAATTGGCAAATGAAAGCAGTAGAGCCCGAATGATGTGTTGGCTTACTAGCTGGGAGGTGCATCTTGCTTTCTTTTAGTCCTTGTTTCTGAACTCTTTACAGGGAGCAACAAGTAAATTAAAGCAAGGTTCAAAACTAAATGTTTTTGTAACCCAAGCACTCATTTCAATACTATTTATTGGTTAGTCTCTGTGGCAAGTACTCAGCCCACATCCGCAAATTCATACACAATGCCTTTCTCACTCCTTCACGATTCAACGCCCCCTTTATACACACAAAATACGAATTTTACAGGAGTTAAGTTCATTTAATACAGAGTGGCAGGGTTTTGTGCTTGAAATATTTATGCTTATAAATAGTCTACTCTTTTGTGATGGGCACCTTTCCATTACTCTGTGAAGGACATGCATTATTTAGTATACAAGCCTCAACTAGTCATGAAAGATGCTTGAACTTAAACCTTGATTCTATTTGTTTATTCTGTCTTTGAGGTTTTATTTTGAAAAGAAAACCACCAGTAGATGTTACAGTTATAGTAATGGTATCATAGCTGTGAACCCAGGCCTCCAGTTGGCAACCGATGATGGTTAACCCATTTTTAGTGTGTGTGTGTGTGTGTGTGTGTGTGTGTGTGTGTGTGTGTGTGTGTTTCCCTCACTGTGTAGCCCAGGCTGGCTTCAAGTTTACAGTCCTCTTGTCTTAGCATCCCAAGTGCTGGGATGAAAAGCATGAACACAGCTCCAGCCCTTAATACTTCCGTAGTTTATTTTTTGATGAGGTGACTATTTTAGTTTTATCCTCCCCCACACTTCTCTTCCATGTACATCTCTCGACAACACACTTGAGGCTATAGTTAGATTTCTTTTAGGAAATCTGTGTAACTGCCTCTCTTTCACTCTCCTATGCTTACCCGTCCCCATTCTCTCCGCACTGGAAGCTGTGCTAAATTCTACAAAGGTACTTTTGATCTGCCCCTATCTAGGACACCCCTTCTGTTTGTGTCCTCCATCCTGGATTCTCATCCTCCTCTCTATTCCTCTCGTCCTTTTTTATTCCTGCCTCATTGCTTTCTTTGATTCCCAAAATGTTCTCATAATTCACTATACAATTATACTTATGGCATCTACCCTAAAAAGAGACATCTCTTCAAACTGAATTTACTTTTACCTTTGGCCCTTAAAACTCTTGCTTAATGAAAAAGGTTTGAATTTTCTGCAGTAACTGTCTCTGCTTTGTAATTACCCATTTTCTCTTTAGTCTACTCTCTCCCCATCAGGCTGTTTCTTCCAATCCATTAAGACCATGCTGGACAGTGTGACCAATGGGGCACAGGTATCAGTCTGTGGTTTTCACTGCCCTGCAGCATTTGACACTGTGGACCATGTCATTCTCTGTAAGCCCTGGTTTCATGGTTTCCATGGTATCACTCTTTCTTGATTTTTCTCCTCCCTGGTAGTGACTCATTGTTGGTCATTTTGCTTTCCTTATTTGACCTTTAGATATTAAGCTGCCTATAGACTTTTCTGTTTACACACCTTACTAGGCAGTTTCAGTACATTCTATCTGCCAGCAGTCCCCAGATGGCTCTAGCCTAACCTTTCCCCAGAATCTCCTCACCTAGTTATTGTATAACTTTGATATCTAACAAGCTTGCGTTTCTCTCTTTCTCTACAACCTTTTGTATACAGAACTTCTGTACTCTGGTCTTCCCTCTTTCTGCAAACACAGTACTCATAACACAGTTTCTGTTTCACCTTCAAAATGTTTTCTGCACCACTACGATGAACAGATATGTGATGGAAAAGTGGGAAAGATAGAAAAACAGAGTGGTATGTGCCCTCTGGAGAGAGGTGGAACAGGAGACTCTATGTTGGTGACAGGCATGAGAGAGGGCTGAGGTTGGAAGCAGAACATGTCATTGCCCATTAGGGTTAGTGGGGTCATGTGCAGCAGCCTGGAGCTTACGAAGATGCAGACTCAGTTCCCAAACATGCTGCCTGGCTGTGGGATTGCTCTGGCTCTGGGAAATAAAAGAGGCCCATGATGGGGGAACAGTTCACTTTCTGCATTGGGCGTCCTTGAAGGACCACTTGGTCCGTGATGCCACCAGAAGCCATGTTGATGTATGTGGTTCACACTGCTGCCCCAGGCCATGATGAAGCTGAGATCCATCAAAGTCTGTGCCACTGACTGAAGCCATGTTGATGTCTGTGGTCCATGCTGCTGCCACAGGCCATACTGATCTGAGTGGCCTGCACTGCCACCTGAGGCCACAGTGATGTCTGGGTTTGTGCTGACACTGAGGGTCATGTCTAGGTCAGTGGTCCTCCTGAAGCTAGGGTCTTTGTTGATGTCTGTGGCCCTTGTTCCCACCGATGGCCATGCCGATGTCTGTGGTCTGTGCTGCAGCCTGAATCCATGTTCATGTCTGCAGTCCAGGCTGCCTCCAAGGACCTTGTCTGGGTCTGTGGTCCTACGGCAGCCTGGGGCCATGCTCATGGTCTGTGTTGTTGCAAGAAACCACATGGAAGCCCATGATTTGTGCTCCTGCTGACTGTAAAGAGCACAGAGGCTACTTTTGCAGTCATACTTATGAGTGTAGATGCACAGATGAGAAAGAGGGACATGGAAGGCTTCTGTGACCACACCTACCTTCACAACCCAACCCCCCAAGTAACAGCCTAAACAGAAAGCTATTGAAGAGAACTCTTAAAAAGTGTGATAAAGATGCTGAAGTGTCACTCTCCACAATAGATGGCTTCTGGCAGGGGTGGGGGAGGGGAAGGACTCAGTCCTGTTTAAGGGTCAGACCACTGAGTGTCTGACCATGCTACAGTGAGTATATAGATGGCAATAAATTGGACTTTTTTTCTTTCATTTTAAAAATTTTAAGCATTGTTTTGATTGATTCTTTGGGAATTTCACATCATGCACTCCAATCCCACTCATTTTCCAGTTCCTCCATATCCACCCTTCACCCTTGTGGCACCATCCCTCCAAAACAGAAAACTTAAAAAGAAATAATGAAAATAAAATAAAAATAATAATATTAAAACAAACAAGACTATCTCCATATCTATTCAATTTTGAACTTGAAGTTTTAGCTAGAAGAATAAGACAACTAAAAGAGATTACGCGGACACAAATGGGAAAGGAAGGAGTCAGGGTATTGCTATTTGCAGTGATATGATAGTATTCATAAGTGACCCCAAAAATTCCACCAGGGAACTTCTACAGATGATAAACTCTTTCAGCAAAGTGGCTAGATACAAAAATAAACTAAAAAAGTAGCCCTCTTATACACAAATGATAAATAGGCTGAGAAAGGAATTAGAGAAACATCACCCTTCACAATAGCCACAAATAATATAAAACATCTTGGGATAACTCTAACCAAACAAGTGAAAGATCTCTGACAAGAACTTTAAGTCTTTGAAGAAAGAAATTGGAGAGATATCAGAAGTTGGAAACATCTCCTATGCTCATGGGTCAGTAGGATTAACATAGTAAAAATGACCATCTTACCCAAAGCAATCTTCAGATTCAACACAATTCCCATTAAAATCCCAACACAATTCTTTACAGACTTTGAAAGAACAATGCTCAACTTCATATGGAAAAACAACAACAATAGCAACAAAAAACCCAGGATTGATAAAACAATTCTGTACAATAAAGGAACTTCTGGAGGCATATCCATCTCTGATTTCAAGCTGTACTACAGAGCTGTAGTAAAAAAAAAAAAAAAAAAACCACATGGTATTAGAATAAAAACCAGACAGGCTGATCAATGGAACCAAATCAAAGATGCCGACATAAATCCACATACCTGTGGACACCTGATTTTTGATAAAGAAGCCAGAAATATACAATGGAAAAAAAAGAAAGCATCTTTAACAAATGGTGCTTGTCTTACTGGATGTCAGCATGTAGAAGAATAGATCCATATCTATCATTTGCACAAAACCCAAGTCCAAGTGGATCAAAGACCCCAATGGAAAACCAGATTCATTGAACTTGATAGAAGAGAAAGTGGGGAATAGCCTTGAATACATCAGTATAGGAATCAACTTCCTGAACAGAACACCAATTGCATAGGCACCAAGATCGACAGTTAATAAATGGGACCCCATGAAACTGAAAACCTTCTGTGAGGCGAAGGGCACAATCAATAGGACAAAAACACAGCCTTTTGGGGATGGAAAAAGTTCTTCACCAACCCTACATCAGACACAGGGCTGATTTCCAAAATATATAAAGAACTCAAGAAACTAGACATCAACAAATCAAATAATCAAAATTTAAAAAATGGGGTGCTGTTCTAAACAGAGAATTTTCAACAGAAGAGTCTTAAATGGCCAAGAAACACCTAAAGAAATGTTCATCATCCTTAGCCATAAGGGAAGTGCGAATCAAAACTACTTTGAGATTCCATTTATACCTGTCAGAATGGCTAAGATTAAAAAAAAAACACAAGTGACAGCTCATGCTGGTGAGGATGTGGAGCAAGGAGAACACTCCTCCGTTGCTGGTGGGAGTGCACACTTGTACAGCCACTTTGGAAATCAATATGGCAGTTTCCCCCAAAATTGAGAATGGACCTACCTCAAGACCCAACTATACCAGTTTTGGACAAAGGATGCTCTACCACCTGGGCCCCCAAAAGACCAAGAAACTACTCAGATGGTCCCATTTCAAAGTGTTCGGTCTCCGGGATAAGGTGGAACAGTTCTTATAGATAATTTTTCAGGCTGGGAAGATGCTTTCCCCATAAAGCATGAAACTACCCAGATGATGGTCAAGAAGTTAATTGAGGACATCATTCCAGGTATGGTACACCTGTTCGGATTGGCTCAGACAGTGGACTAGGCTTTGCGGTGCAGGTAATTCGGGGTATAGCTAAAACACTTAGGGAAGATTGGAAATTGCATTGTTCCTATAGGCCCATGGTTCAGTTAGAGAGCATGAATCAGACACTAAAAGAGACTCTTATCAAATTAATCATGGAAACGTGTGGTGACTGGATGGCTCTCCTCCCCTTCACCCTGTATCAGGTGTGAAATTTCCTGACACCTTCGGGCTTACACTATGTGAGATCATGTTTGTTCGAGCCCCTCCCGTACTCCCCAACTTGCAGTCTGACTTGGTCACTGAGTTCCATTATGTTAACTTGCTTTGCCTCCTTAAGTGCAGCAGCCTCAGTGTGCAAAGACACTTGGCCGAGGTTGTAACAGATGTAGGAGACGGCTCTGCCACCTACTCCATACCAGTTCCAGCCCGATGACTGGGTTTACATCAGAAAAACACCAACACAAGACCTTAGAATCTCACTGGATGGTGTTGGCAGCAGACGCTGAACAGGCCTTGTGCATAGCTTGTGTGCTTGCCCTAAGGTGCCCTTTTGTTCTTCCTCTTTTCCTGTGGTCAGTAGGTCACAGGATGTTTATGATATAGCTATTGCTGGAACATTGTTTCAAGAATCAGCTCTCTGCTGATTCGCTTGGGGTTTTCCTGTTTGGCTGAGCTGCTGGGATGCGGATGGGAACCTGAGGAACGTAACCTGACCCCATGAAGAGTAGGAAGTAGCAGGGTATATAAGGCTGATGGATAGTCAATAAAGGAGCTCTTTTTGGATGAAGAATCACGGTGTGTCCTGAGTGCTGCTTAACCTCGACGTCCCTCACCAGTTCTCGGTCCCCGGCTGTGCAGGTTGTGGCAGATGGGACCCTAGGTCATGATCCTGACCATCTCCACCACCATCAAAGGTGACGGTATTGCCACCTGGGGACACCACTCCCATGCCTGTGCAGCTCCCAGGCAAAACACCATGTGGTCCCATAACAACATCCCTGGACAAATTCCATCCCCCCTTCCCATTATCTATTCCAACCAAACTAGCAACTCCAAAGTAGTACTGCAAAACAAACAGGGATTAGAACTCATATTTTTATAACAAGGTGGACTTTGCGAAGCTTTAGGAGAGGAATGTTGTTTCGACGTTGATCGTTCAGGAATGGTAAAGGAATCACTGGCCAAAGTTAGGGAGGTACTAGCCAAATGAAAGAGGGAGCATGAGCAATCTCAATGCGGGTTCGAATCTCTGTTTAATGGCTCTCCGTGGCTAACTACCTTAGTCTCCTCACTGCTGGGGCCTCTGCTAATCTTAATACTCTTACTTTTGGGCCCTGTATCCTCAATAGACAGCTGGCTTTCATTAGGAAAAGGATGAGCACCGTGCAGTTAATGGTACTTCGGTCTCAGTATGTCCCATCAGAGACCTTCAGAGAGAACCCATGACTGGGTCCCCTAAAGTTATTTCTAGACTGGGGAATGAGAGACCCAGGCCTCAGCAGAATTGAAGCCACAACAAATAAGCCTGAGCAGGATTCCCCCTCCTCCAGACTGCCCTGACCTTTTGCCCTAGCTACAGAAAGAGTTGTGAAGCCTCAACCCTTAGGGAAGGGCCAATCAGAAATGGGCAAACAACTCCAAGTGTCCCTCTGCTGAGACTACAATGTTGCAATTCCAATTCTATAGACCCAAGAGAGCCAATCAGTTCAGTCCAGATAACCCTAGCCAAGACTTAAGCCAATCCCAGGTTTGTGGCTAGGCTGTCTTGGAATCCACACCCCCCCCTTGTCTAGTCACTATAAAAACCCTTGCAAAGGGTTTCTCCTGCTCTGCTGCTGAGTCAGTCCATTGGAGAGGCCCGAGTAAACTCACACTAAAGACTCACTGTTTTTGCATTGGATTTGGTCCTTTGGGGATCTAGACTTTGGGCACAACACATACCACAAGGGCACTTGCTCAACTATGTTCATAGCAGACTTGTTTGTAATAGTCAGAATCTGGAAACAATCTAGATGCCCATCAACCCAAGATAGGCTAAAGAAAATGTAGTTCATTTACACAATGGAGTGTTATTTGTCTGTTAAAAACAATGACATCAGGAAATTTGCCAGCAAATGGATGGAATGAGAAAAAAAAAATCATCCTGAGTGAGGTTAACCCAGACCCAGAAGATAAACATGGTATAGACTCACTTACAGGTGGATATTAATAGTAAAGTAAAGGATAATCATGCTACAATCCACAGACCCAAAGAAGCTAAGGAACAAGGAAGGTTTGGTGGGGGAGGACCTTAATCTCACTGTGAAGGGGAAGCAGAATAGATATCACAGGTGGATGGGGGAGAGGTCTGGATAGTGGGAGTGGACATGGGAATGGGGTGATCAGGTTGCGGGGGATGGAGGGATAGAGTACTGAGAAAGACAACTGGAATCTGGGGGCATCTCTGGGACGAGCTAGAAACCTAGTGCAATGGAAACTCCTAGGAATCTATGAGGGTGACCCTAGCAAAGACTCCTAGCAATGAGAGATAGGGAGTCTGAACCAGCCATCTACTGTAACCAGGCAAGACTTCCAGCAGAGGGATTGGGAACACAACCCAGCCACACAACCTCTGACCTATAATTTTCCCTGCCTACAAGATATACTAGGACAAAGGTGCCACAGAAATTATGGGATTGGCCAACCAATGACTGGTCTAGCTTGAGACCCATGCTGTGAGAGGGGAGCCCACCCCTAACACTGCCTGGAGGGCCAGGACCCAGAGGCTGCACAGCCCAGAGTCCTAGGATAGAATCAAACATGACTGTCCAAAAAGAAAAAAAAAAAGGAAATGAAATGATTCCTAATAATATTTCGCTATATTCATGGATCATTGCTTAACCCAACTGTCATCAGAGAGGCTTTGCCCAACAACTGATGTAAACAGATCCAGAGACCCACAGTCAAATATTAGGTGGAGGTTGGGGAATCCTGTGGAAGAGGAAGGATTATGGGAACCAGAGGGGCCAAGGACACCATGGGAAAGCACAGATAGTCAACTAACCTGGGCTCATGGGGCCCACGGAGACTGAACCACCAACCAGAGAACTTGAATGAGACTGACTTGGGCCCTCTGCACATGTGTTGCAGTTTTGTGGCCTGCTCTTCTTGTGGGACTCTTGGCAGAGGGATCAGGGGTTGTCTCTGACTATGTTGCCTGCTGTTGGGACCCTTGCCTCCTGCTAGATTGCCTTGTCCAGCCTTAAGAGGAGGGGAGGTGCCTAGTCTTGCTGCAATTTGGTATCCCATGGCTGCCTGATATACATGGGAGGCCTGCACTTTTCTGAATGGAAGGGAGAGGGAGTGAATGTGGGGAAGGCTGAGGGGAGGGACCGGGAGGAGAGAAGCGAGGGAAGGGAAACTGTGATCGGCCTAGGAAAATTAATTGGTAAGTTAATAAAAAAATCCCAACAAGGATAACAAGCAAACAACTAGAAACAAAGCCAAAAGATAATAAAAACAAAGAAACAAACAAAAAAAGCACACAAACAAGCAAAAAAAAGTTTTTGCTCTTCTGTCTTTCCTGCCTCTCCATTGGCTCTTCATCAGTCTCAGTGGCGTTTGGAGCTGGGGTATCTCAGGCAGTATTCTCTTTTGTCCAAGCGGCTTTATTTGAATGGGCTCCTGTGGTGACACGGGTAACACAGACCCCAGGTGCATCAGGACCATGGACCCAGACATGGCCAGCAACAGCAGCTTGTACCTGGTTGTCATCTTGTTCCCAGGTGGCAGCTCAGGCCTCTCAGATCAGAATGGACCCATCAGGAGCATGCTCCCCGGACTCCAACATGGCCCCAGTGCAGGCCCAGACATTGGGTCTTATTTTTTTTTTTTAATATTTTTGTTTTATTTTAATTTTTTTGGGGGAAGTCACAAGGGTGGGAGGCAGACATGGAAGGGCTGGGAAGTGAATGTAATTGGGGTATACAATGTGAAATTCCCAAAGCACCAATAAAAATATTATGTTAATAAAAAAGACTATAAATCCACCAGGTGGTGGTGGGGCACACCTTTAATCCCAGCACTCAGGCGGCAGAGGCAGGCGGATCTCTGTGAGTTTCAGGCCAGCCTGGTTTATAGATCGAGTTCCAAAACAGCCAGGGCTACATGGAGAAACCCTGTCTCAAAAAAATGTTTTTTTCTTATTGAAGTCAAAAGAAAATTTCCTTAAAAATTATTTTATTTTATAGAATTACATTTAGTGTGTATGTGTATAGGCATGTGTGTGTGGGTGTGTGTGTGTGTGTGTGTGTGCCATAGTGTATGTAAAGATGAGAAAACAAATTTTAAGAGTTCTCTCCCTCCACCTTGTGGGTTCAGGGGATCGAACTAGGTCATCAGGCTTAGTTGCAGAGGCCTTTGCTAGCCAAGCCAGCTCACTGGCCAAGAAATAATTGCTTTATACAGACCAGATACACTCTTAAAACATTTAAGGATGAAATATTTTATTCCAAGAAATATTCAGCCGTGAGTACCCTTGCAGATGTGTTATAGGTAGTCAAGTGAAAAAAAAAATTTCCCAAAGAGACTAAGCACAGTGGTAAATGCCTACTTCTTTTATTCTAAGGGAGATTTACTTGGGCTTAAAATATTTTACATACAAATGACTTTTTATTATGATTTATTTGTTGTGCTAGTGCATTTTTTACTTAAGGCTGAGAGTACAATCTACTCATTATAATACATATTGATGGATTTCCCCAACTGTGGATAAGCAAACGGTAAACTACCACTTAGACCATTGTATATGTCTCCTGTTTCATTTGGCTTTTAATAAAAGCATCGTTTGAATATGTTTGCCTCTTTTTTATTCACTGTCTGACCGTCATTTCAGACAATCATAACCAGACTTGTAGTTTATAAGTAAGTTTTGATGCATAATACATTATTTTATATTGTAGGTAGGGAAACTCAAGGGCTAACAAGGACAGGAAACTGAAGTACCACAGTCTACCTGGACGTGTGTGTTAATACTTTATTTTACTTTAATCAAGTGTTTTTTTTTTTGATTGAGGTCAAATCAATGACCCTTAATCCATAAGTAAGTGCAAGAGTCTAAACATTTTTGTGAAAACAACACTCAGCAGAGGGAACTAGTTCTAGTACGTGATGAACCAGAAGTGGCAGCAGTTAAGGGGTGGTGATGGTACAGAGAATAGGCTGATAGGATCCTGGAAGTGACGGCTGTCCCCATCCCTACCTACCCACACACAGGCCTGTCATCTCTAAGAGTTTTAAGAAGTCTTCCATGAGTGTTCCCCTCTGGCTGTGCACAGGCATACGATTTGTCCATTCTGAGGGCCGCTGCTCACCTAGTTTCTCAATTGCTTGATTCACGTGCTTCCTCTGCCCTTTGTCTTCCCCTGAGTTAACAT
Organism: Peromyscus attwateri; assembly: GCA_902168425.1. Taxonomy (NCBI): domain Eukaryota; kingdom Metazoa; phylum Chordata; class Mammalia; order Rodentia; family Cricetidae; genus Peromyscus; species Peromyscus attwateri. Next base: position 27,633 of record CABHPP010149619.1, read on the forward strand.
CTTTGAGTTGATGCCACATGGTGCCTCTGTCTATAGGAGCAGAATAAAGGAAATAGGGAAGAGGAGGTACTCATGCTGTGAGCCGACAGTCTGTCTATAGGAGCAGAATAAAGGAAATAGGGAAGAGGAGGTATTCACGCTGTGAGCCAACAGTTGTCTGCCTTGTTGAAGGAGAGAATCCTCATGCAGATAATTTTAATAAATACTGTACACGATTATAACGCTAATATATAAATTACATTACATTCAGATGACAGACATATTAACACGAAAGACGAAGGAGAACCGTGAGAGGGCAAGAAGAGGTCTACAGTGGGGAAGAAGGCGAGTGCAGAAGAGAAGATAATGGAATGTGTGCACCGTGAAAGAAGAGCAAGGAGCTGATGGGGGAGCAGAGAACATGGCGGTCGGTGGGGATGAGCAAGAACAAAGGGAAAATACATACGTATTAATTTTCAAATGCGTATGGGTGCTTTGCCTGCATGAATGTCCCCTGCCATGTTTGTTCCTGGTGCCTGCAGAGGCCAGAAGAAGGCATTGGATGCCCTGTAACTGGTTACAGATGGTTGTGAGCGGCCATGTGGGTGCTAGGAACCAAACCTGGATCCTCTGGAAGAACAGCTGGTGCTCTTAACCATTGAGGCACTTTTCCGTCCCCAATATGTATGTATGTTATACGTTTATAGTCATATATATATATATATTAAAATGTCAAAGTGAAATCAGTTTCTTTGTATACTAGCTAAAATTTATGATAAAAATAATTTCTAGATTTGGTTTGACCTAACAAAATTGAAATGTGGTTTACAATTTGCTAGCAGTATGTCCATTAAGTGAGGACGACCCACATTGCTATTTATCAGTGAACCAATGTTCTGGTCAGTTTTAAACATCAATTTGATACAACCTAGAATTATCTGGTAAAGAAATCTCATTTGAGGAATTATCTAGATAAGATTGGTCTGTGGCCATGTCTGCGTGGGGGGGGGGGGAATGTCTTGATTATTTATTGATGTACAAGGGCCCAGCCCACTGTGGGTGGCACCCATTCCCTAGGCAAGTCATCTTGAACTGTGTAAGAAAGCTAACTGAGCATAAGCCTGCTTGGCAAGCAGCATCTTCTGTGGTTCCTGCTAAACTTCTTTGGCTATGAAGTGAGTTCTTTGATCAGTGGCAATGCTATGTATAATAGTAGGGAGGCCTGTCTTCAAGTTTGTACCTTGTGCCTTAACTGCCCTCAATGATGGACAGCGACTTAGCATTGTAGGCCAAATAAACCCTTAGCTCCCCTAAGTTGCTTGATCAGAGTGTTTTATCACAGCAACAGGAAAGAAGCTAGACCAACCAGGTCCCTGAGAGGGGAAATCTTATCAAGTAGTATGTAGTGTTTGTGCTCACACACGTGTGCTTTGGAAGTTGACTGACAATGATAAATATTTAATATATTAAAAAGTATATGTAATATTTATGATGACTGTTGAATTCTTTATATAAATTATTTACCATCTAGGCTTCACTGAAAATGCTGCCAGCTTCTTGGTGAGGATGGTGCTTTTTAAAATACATAATTTGTTTTATACTTCATTGTCTACACACAGACTATCTGTTAAGTTACTTTGAAAGAGGAAGTTGAATATTTTAGTTCCAAACTCTTCCAATGCTAATGATAAGGCCTAGGTTGTCTAAAACTATGTGTTTTAAAGAGAAAGGTAATAATTCATAATGTTAGTGGTTAATATGGGATTTTTCTAGCCTTTCAGAGTTGGAGAAATCTCTTGGGGCTAGAGCAAGATAGCCACATGGCATGGTGAGACTTCTGTGTTAAATGTGTGGATTGACAGCTTGTATAAGAAGGAATCAAAGAAAATTTCAATAGTTCCTGGAACTTAAGTGTTACCTGAACCCCTGTGCTATAGAAACACAAACGTGGAGATTTCCTTGTATCCAGCCAAGGTTGGAGGTTAGAGGAGGAGTCTGGAGACAAATTAATTTCCTTGCTTTGTATTTTACAGAAAACAAGTCCCAGGAAGTTCTGTGATCTTTGGGAAAATCACGTGCACACGTGTGACCCTCCTTCTGTAGGATGTATGCTGTGCAGTCTCTTGCTTTCCTTTACCACAGATGAAGCATTCTCTCTCTCATCACTGAAGATGTTTTGGCTGTATGTATTTCCTTCCGTGGATGATTCACCTTCCGTATCTAGAAAAGGCCTCTTTCAGTACATCCTTTACAGAAAGGTCAGAGTGTCATTAGAAGCAGTGCTTCTTAAAGGTCGTCTGCAAGAGAGTGCAACTGGAATTGTAGAGGCAGGCAGGATGTATATTCCTCGTGTCTATATGCGTGTCTTCCTGATTTCCTCTCCACTTCTCTTGTCGTTGTTTTCAATTTTTATTTTTGAGAATTTCATACATGTATACTTTTAGTTTGATTGTACTCATCCCTCGCTGTCCCCTTGGACTCTTCCCAGACTCCCCTACCAGATCCCCATCCCAGCTTTGAGTCTTTTCCCCCTCCTCTCGTTCTCCTCCTCCTCTAGTTCTTCCTCTTTATTGTTTGTTTAATGACACAGTGAGTTCAAAAAGGGCTACCCATATGCACATGAATGTAGGGCTTGTCACCCACTGGAGCACGGGCAACTTAACCAGGATCCACTCCTTGGAACAAAGTGGCTGTTTCATTTGCTGGCAGCCATCGACTGCCAATAGGTCTTCAGGTAGGGGTGGGGTGTTGAGATCCCCCGCCCCCAGCCATGCTGGAGTGGTAACTGGCTTGAATTGTGCCGCTCTTGTGTAGGTAACTACTGCTGCGTTGGGTTTGTGAGTGCAATGGTCCTGTCCCATACGGAAGACACAGTTTCATGGCACTCCTCTTCAACCTCTGCTTCTTACCGGCTCCTCCTTCTTGAGGCTCTCTAAGTCTTTGGGGTGGTGGCTGGGATACAGACACTATGAGTCTTACGTAGAACATGGCAGAGGAACTTTCCTAGGTAACGCTGTACACCGTCCTCTCTTTGTGACTTCTCTAGAAAGACGTAGAGGGTCTCAAACGTTGCCTGGTAGATCAAGTCGTTAAACAGTAAAGGTTAGGAAGTGGGCTGTAAATAGAAATTTACATTTGCATTGTATTTTTTATGTCAGAAGGTCCATTTTGGGTTATTTCTCTCTTGTTTCTTTTATAGCGTTCCCCAAGGGATTAATTGATTGCAGTGGGAACAGAACTTCTCCGGCTTTTGGGATGTGATAAAATGAGGCCAGGGCCCAGGAGACAGAGGCCAGGAAACAGTACCTGTGTAGGCTTTTCGCCTGGGGCAAGTTATGCGTTAGAGGAGAAAAGAGCAGGGGGGTCCCCCTGGAACTCAAGAGGCTTAGAGAGATGAATCCTGGATGGTAATAAAATATTTATTTGCCTTCATATCATCTTTTCTATACATACCCTTTGGGCAGTTCGCTGATATGGAGGGAATTATGGAAGACAGTGTGATTGGGCTGTGGAATTAGAGTTTTGCTATCACCTTCTAGAATATTCTATTAAGCAAGAATGCCATGGAGAAAAGGTGTATATTGTTGTACACAGCATTAGAGTAAAATTCATTGGTGTTTTGAATGAGTCATTACCCTAGGAGATCTATGTTTGACCTGGCATGTTAGATAAAATTAAAGCAATAGCAATAATCAAAATGAAAAAAATCGATGCTACTGGTATTAAAAGAATGTTCTTACAGTCTGTGTTCTTGGTCCCAACAACCAGTATGAACTCTCTGCTCTTTAATTTTTAAATTGAAGTTTTATTTGGGTTACATTATAACTTTGTGTTGGCTACCAGAGCCCCAGTGCCACTCAAATGCAAGGCAGATTTCAGTTCCTGAAATGCTATTTATGCCTCAGAGAGAAAACTTACTGGTGCCTTCCCCCAGTCTCACCAGACCGTGGGTGGGCCTGGGAATTCTCATAGAGGGATGACATAATCCAACTTCATTTAAATTAACCATTTAAAAGGCCCATCTTTTATTTTATTTTATTTATTTATTTATTTTTGTTTTTTTCGAGACAGGGTTTCTCTTGTGTAGTTTTGTGCCTTTCCTGGAACTCGCTTTGTAGACCAGGCTGGCCTCGAACTCACAGAGATCCGCCTGCCTCTGCCTCCCGAGTGCTGGGATTAAAGGCGTGCGCCACCACCGCCCGGCAGGCCCATCTTTTTTTATAGTGAAGCAACTTAAATGTATTCCATATCTACCCTAGAGCTGAATGGGTGTCTTTCCAATTTGATTTGAATAAAAACATGCGGTGGGGTTTGTATCCGATACTTAGAAAGTTATAACATTAAGGGGAGATTAACAAAAGCCGTTGGAAAATTGACAGTGAGAGAAAATAAAAACACCAAGCAATAGATATCACATAGGCTAGATCTAGAAGTACATCAGGGATAGATGCAGGCGGGGGCAGGTGTGGGGAGGCGATGCATTCAGGACAATCCATCAAGATCAAGGGAGTGGAGACAGAGCTGAATCTAAGTTAAGAGAGAAAATCCCTCCTGACGAACACTGCGACCTCAGAGTTTGCATGCGGAATACCTTAAAGAGCTGTACACTCAGCAAGGCTAGATCCTCACTCTTTTTCACTCTCACTCTAGACTAGGTTTTCATGACCGTGCAGCGTATTATGGGACAGGCCTCCTGAAGAGCCTTTTAAAGGTGGATACCTGTGCTTGGTTTTGGATGTCAAATGGTTTGACTAAGAAACGTCTCCCAAAGCCCAGGTATTTGAAAGCTTGGTCCACAGCTGGTGGTGCCGACTAGAAAGCCCTTTCATATGGTTCCTCATAGTGTGGTGACCCCCAACCATAACATCATTTTCATTGCTACTTCATAACTATAATTTTTCTTGTTGTAAATGGTAATGTAAATATCTGTGTTTTCTGATGGTCTTCTGGGAATCTTAACCCTCAGGTTGAGAACCTCTGCAAGTCTATAATTATAGTGGTCATTGTCATAGCTACAGAAAAGTGACTAGTATGGGGTGGAAGGGTGGCTTTGAGTCTAATCACCTATGTGGCTGTCACCACATGTATGTAAATACTGCCTTGAGGAAAGCCAGAATTACTAAGCATGCAGCTCATCTTTGGTGTATGCCATCATTGCAGGGCCTATGACTAAACATGCAGTCTATCTTTGATGCATATGGCAGCTGCAGGTCCCATGACTAAGCATGCAGCCCATCTTTGG